>JANSTT010016715.1:0-20342 GCA_026745375.1 Platyura marginata | reverse complement strand
TAGATATTTCTCGGTACAATTTAGGTTAGGCTTAATTTTAAGTAATTAAAATATATATATATATATATATATACATATACATATATATATATATTTATAAGTATTTCTGATTCTTCATAAAAAATGAAATAAATTAAATCTTATCTCCAATACAAACAACTTATTTTTATATTTCTTCATAATATTAACTAACCTATTTAATTGAGTATATTTTTAGCAACATTAAGATATATGTAGATATATATATATATATATACATATAGATATATCTAACGATAATTTTTGCTTTATCATTGTAAGCCAGACACTTCTTGCTGATGCACACATACACAGATTATTTGGTAACACAAAAACATAATAAACATTTCAAACAATACACGCAACACCATCATAATTATTCTTAATTATCTAACCTTTCATATTTAACGGTATGTGGTGGACATCCATTAGGCTCCCAAAAAGGCTCCATACTATTCTTGACTTCTAATTTGATTCGATTCGATTCGATTTTCCAAAAGCACAAAATTCCCTTCTTAAAACTTGCGCGCAAAAAAAACAACAAAACAAAACAACAACAACAAAAAAAACTATTGGCGCACTTTTTTCTCAATAAAATATTATCGAAGCTCCTTCAAATCGTACACTTTTGATACAAAGTTCCCAATAAAATATTCCAAATGGAGCAATAATGTGTGTAACGGGGTTTTCGATAAAATAGCACAACTCGACTTCTGCGATAGAGCACTCTTGATGTACACATTAAAATTTGATTTAAAAAAAAAACAAAACCACTGTTGGGCCTCACTCTCACAAATCAATTTTCTTTTCACCACCCCCAATAATTCAACGTCGTTCAGGTATTATAAATTAATTGTAGCAACAATAATTATTTAATAATGTACTTCATATTTGAATTTACATAAAACTTGGACATATATGTAGGCGTAGAGGTGGACAAAACAAACGCAAACTTTCCACCTGTTGACGTACAACAAAAACGTTTTTCACAATAAAAAAAAAACCAAAAAAAAAAAATTGTTCCCGTCGTCTGGTCGTGTGTACGTGCGTGCCAATTAATTCCAAGTAAAACACCACCACACAAATAAAAAGAAGAACAAAAATATGGAGCAAATATTGTTGGAACTTTCCTGGATGTTGGAAAAATTGTTCGCTCTTTTACGTTTTGGAACACTTCCAGACGTAACTTATTTATTACAACAGGTAAATGGTAAGCTTTCAAACACTTCCGGTCGCTATGGTCGACAACTATGAAATTTTCCTTTTGAACCGTATCGGGATAAATTTATGTCTCAACCGTCAGTAACTTTGTAATTTTGCATATAAATACAAAAAAAAAAAAAGAAAAAAATTCTTCTTCTTTAAAAACTTTTCAATGAATTTTGAATGAGAAGTAAAAAAAACCATAAATTTATTTTTGCTTCATTGGCTATCAACGACCTTTAACTTTCTTATGCGGAGTAGGACTGTGACTGTGCGACGATGGAATTTAAAATTATAGAGCTGATAGACTACCTACATATACACGCGGTTCGTATTATTAACGACAAATACTTACACTTTGAAAATGAAACTGACTTTAATCGGCTGACGGCGGTAGATACCAATATTGTGAACAAGTACCATTATCGTTTGGAATTCGAAGTCAATCTTTAGAAAATTGTGCTAATATTCGATTAAGATTTTAGATTTTACTGTGGTGACATTCCATGCAATAATCGCCTCCTAAATGGTCGAACGCAAATCACCTCAACCATATCCAAACAATTGCCACGTTTACATCCAGAGTTGACAGATCGAGTTGCGAAACAAGATTGAAATTCAACTTGCGTTTATATAACACCATTTCAACTCAACCCAGTAAGAAAAGTAGTCGAGTCGAAGAGTCGAATCAAACCTGTTTCGACTCGACTCGCATTTATATGATAATTTAACCCGGGTTGAACCAGGGTTCAACTCTGCAAGTAAACGTGGTAAATATCATTAGAATAGTCGTCGGTCGTTGCATTTTAAATGCTTTTTGTAAATAGTACCGTAATTGTCGATCGTCGCGATCAAAAATTGTAGTACGACATTATTTTGAAAACAAGTATATTTTGAATTTAATCAAATATGGATTTTATTACACATTATTTAAGTGATAAGTGATAGTGAAGATGAGAGAAACAGTGAGGTTATGAACAGCCACAAATTCGCGGCAGACGATCGCGGCGACAATGACAGTGCGACATTTTACAAAAAGCGATACGTTATTGTAACTTCCAGTACCAAAATCATAAAAGCATTCATTGAATGACCACAGTAGAGCCACAGAGCCACGATTTCTAACAACAGATTGTAATAGAATATGGGAACGACTTGATATATTTCATTCTTGATCAAGCAAATAGCTCTTCAAAAATAAAGGGGGGCAGGCTGGGTAAGTATTTAAAATATGCCTTTTTTTAAGGGAGAAATTGAATATTTGGATTTTTTAATACAAAAAAAAACAAAAAACTTACCAAATATTAAATTTTGCTCATCTTTCCAAATAGAGATGTAATTCTGTTGATCATCATCATTCTCCATAAGATTACCCCAAAAAGTGTGTATTCTTGTTTTCCAGATTCTCCATCTTTGGCTCGGCAACAATTCCAAACACTTAGTTTGCCTAGAAGAAAAGAAACTTTTAGTTTTTAGTATTTTGTATTTAATATTTTTTGTTCCGATCTCTGCACTCGATCGTGTTCTATTGGATGGTTCAAAATGACTATTTTGTTATAGAGGGTCTCGATCAACCCCGTCATCCCGTAATTTATTTTGAAATCCGTAAGTACGTATTTTATGGTTTTTCAAAATTTTAATTGTAAATGGTGCCTAACCAAAAAGGAGAGTCCAAATAAATGCCATTTGTGTTGGTTTAGTGCGGATCGATAAAGTGTATAAAAATCACATATAAAAAAGAAAAGCTAATAAGTACAATACGCTCAACAATAGGTAATCAATTATGGTAAATAAGCCAGTCAGAGACATATTGAACAAAATTTCGTTTCGGGGGCGAATTTCAGTGTTTTTTTTTTCTTATTTCTATTAATATGCAAGTGCCCCTTCTCTCTTGGGCGACTATTAAAAAAAAAAACAATTTCTTGGAAAATTTGTGTACGATAGATGAGTAAAGTGAGTTTCACTTGGTACGAGCAAGCGCTATTAATCCCTGATCTACAATTTTCAAGTGGAAGTGGAATCGAAACCATCTGGTGGCCTCAGTTCAACCATTTATAACACATTGATGGCCCTCTCAAAAATCAAACGAAATCGAATAGAAAAATGGTTATTTTCATCGGAAACATTTACTACCAACCACAGATACTCTTTCGTTTCGCCAATTTCAATCGTCGTACTTCCTCGTATAAATGTTATCGCTAATCTTAATGAAATGAAATATCTTCATTTATATATCTACAATATTCGTGTATTGTACAAATTGTAGATGGTTCTTATGTACATAGATAAAAAAAAAAAAAAATTATATAAAATTTATTTTCATATGTACATGTAAACGTAAAGCAAATAAAAAGGCCTGGGTATAACACGTGCCTTTTTTTTGTGCCTTTTTGCCTTCTTTAACTCTTATCGTTTTTTCTGTAGAAGTAAAATGAAAAAAAAAAAAAAAAAAAAATTAAACAACAACGACAACATTTTTCCTTGACGTCACGTCTCACGCGACTTTATAATGTTTCGAAATGAGTCACGTGCCGCTAAATGCTCTTTAATGTTATAAAACTCGCGAATATAAATAGTACAATATTTCGAAATGTTTGTAGTGCCTACTCATGCATATTTATTTATTATATGTACAAAATAATAATTTTCTCAGTTAGTAGTCATATCCATCCTTATATACAGACCTACCTAACCTAGTCAAATAAAAATTTCTATTTCAAATCATTTATTATGTACAGAGTACCAGTACAGAGTTTGTGTAGCACATCTCGATGGCTTTTGTTGAAATTTTATTAGTTCCAATTTAATATGGTACATGTGACATGTGTTCTCTATTAAAAGAAGTTATTTTAAGTTTGCTGAAGTAATAAATTTATCGAATAATTATATTTGTGCAATTCTACGCATACAGTAGCAGGGAGCTTCATAAGTACATCCATATGTATATGATATCATCAAAGGCTAGCGACATGATTTAGGCCAAGACATTTTAATAATATTATTTAACTAATAACAACTTGTCATGTCGATCCTGGCTACATTTAAGTAGAGTTTATATTAGATGTCTAAGAAAAAACCCCGAAATTGACGACATCTGCCCAAGATGCTATAATCTCACTCATGACACGCAACACTTTTTGAATTGTACGCAAAATCCCACCACTTTGACAACAGAAGACCTTAGGACAAACCCCATTGCTACATTCCTCGAACGGAAAACGTAAAAGGATGCATGGCACCAGCATGTTTTTTGGTTGGGGCATTGCCTCCAAGACGCTCCGAGATGTATATGTGAACGTGAGGAGCACGATGTTTTGTCACCATAGACGCATGATCTTATTTTTCCATATAGCGGGATCGACTGCTTAAAGAGTGACCTCCGGAATCACTAGATATAAATTCATTCCCTGCTGGAGAGATGATTATAATGACAATCAACTCCAGCCAGGATAGAATTTGCGTCTGCCGGCATCCGAAGTGAGTGTTTGGCCACTGTGCCATAGTTCTCGCTTGACCGAATAGAATCAAAATCCTCAAAATAGGCAAATCGATTGCATCTAAGGAGTGAAGAGCCAATACCATCCTGTCTTATCCAAATTGGGGCAAAAATTGTGCCAACACGAAAATGCTTATTGTCTAAATCTAAAGAGATGGGGTGGGGCGGGGGCTTACTGAGGAACATATTTGCGTCGAGTAAAATGTTTTTTTCATCGCTAAAGAAATGCTTGAAAGATCACCCTGGAGCAACGGGTATCCAGACTCTTAATAGTTTGCTAGTTAAAGAGTCTTTAATCTTACTAGTTTTTCATAGCTGCTGAACTGCAGCCGTCTCATTAACGTTTGTGTTTCCAGGATGTACCGGCAAAATTGTTTTTCAATTGAAGTAAAGCCGAGCGCTTCAACCGTTATCGTACTTGTAGTCTGTAACTGTAGGTTATGAATATTGTATACATTGTAACCTATGTTCTGCAAGTAGGTTAATATTTAAGACTTTACGTTTACACATAAGAATTCGAAGCTTCTGAAGTTGCCAATATTTGCCCGCCATTAAAGGCAACATTTTAGTGAAATTTTTCCAATTACCGCCAACATTAGGTAGGTTAGTACATTTTTAATACATTTTTGTCTAAAAGAAAAACTTACCTTTTTATATTTATATTGTAGAAAATTAATTGCACAAAAATCCAAAAACAAAATTCACACAAAGAACTTCCTAAAATTAAATTTTTAGCTTACAAATACAAAATAAAAAAATAATTCCCTGCCAAGTGAAAAAAAAAAGATTGATGTTTTAGTCACGTGATTCGAACAGAATTTACTATTAATGCCACTATACAATAAAATGGCGTTTGTTTCATTGTTCCCAAAATTAGTTGGTCTAGTTTATGTGCAACCACGGTAACAGTGCAAGTAGATAAAGTACCATAGATCTCAATATTTATTTGTATAAATACGGCAATATTGGATTTGTGCAACGTTTTGTAGTTTAATTTAGAAAATTGGACAAAAATATGATGTTTCTTATAGTGTTTTCTGGCATATTTTCTAATATTTTCAACAAATAAATTATTGTTGTAAATCGCAGCACATAAACGACCTCATGACATTTCTCCAAATTTTTTTCTTTTTCAGTAAATTTTGACATTTTGCGTTGGATTAAAGAATTTTTTACTAAAATAACCATTTTAAATGTGAGTTTATTTCTTAATAACACTACCGAAAATAAAAATCAATTAATTTCGTAGTTTTTTTTGGCTTATGTATAAAAGTTCTATCTGTAAATTGCTTATGTAACAATGTAATGTGATATTTTCCAGAATGGGGAACACCGTTTCAGCAGCTGAACAAATTGCTGCTGAAATAATACATCCTATAAAACAGCCACACTCAGCACATCATAATCATAGTAATTATCCGAAAGATGCTGTTCCCCCACCGGAATGTCCAATGCATCAAAAAATGTCACCACCCAAACCATCAACTGATGAATGTCCTGTTGGATATGGCAAAAATGATATCAATCCCTTGAATATGGTAAATAAAATTGTAGAATATATTAGAATTGAATGGATTTTTTTTTTAAACACTGAATTAAATTGTCAGATGCCCGCACCAAATCAATCACCAGCTCCAGATCAACCATTTCCACTACCGACTGATCGACAAATTTCTAATATACCAAAAGTTACACCGGACGGTGCTAAAGAATTTTGGGTCTATCCTAGTCAACAAATGTTCTGGAATGCAATGCTTCGAAAAGGTATTATTTTGATATTATTAACTTACTTTACTTACTGCCTGTCCTGTTCTCCTATGGAAGTATAGGACCTTAACGAGCCTTTTAAACCTGACTCTGTTTGGGGGCTTCTCTAGAAATATCGTTGCAGAAATATTGCGATGGCAGCAATTCTTCATCTTCCTACATACGCTAAGTTTTAGCCGGTTCATCAGGTCAACGGCTCCCCAGTGGGTTCCAGCGAAAAGCGTGCCTTGATATGCAAGTGTTTGGCTGGCGAAGAGTATGCCCTATCCAGCTTCATTTTCGCATCTTAATTTCATCGGCAGCTCTGTTTTGTTCCGTTCGTTTTCAAAGTTCTTCATTAGATATCCGGTCCAGCAACCATATTTCCAATATTCATCGTAGCCTTTTCTTTATAAATACTTGTGTTTGGGATTCTATCGGTGTGGAGCATCTTCAGGTTTCACAGCCGTAATACAATATAGATTTAACATTTGAGTTGAAAATTCATTACTTTGTCTTTATTGATATCTAGCCTCACCTCCATATGTTGTCTAATTGCCCAAATACGGATTAATTCGTGTTGTGCTTGTAACATCCTGGTCAGCGCCACCTTTGTTAGCCACAATGCTTCCAAGATATGTGAGCTCTAGGTTAAGCATTCCATCTACAGTCTATGTCTACGCCATACCCACCTCACAAATTTAGTTTTTTTTTAAATTTTTAATGCCTAATCTTTTAGGATGGCGCTGGAAAAAAGAGGACATTCAACAAAAGGACATGGACGACATCATCAAAATTCACAATGCAAACAATGAACAAGCCTGGCAGGAGGTACTTAAATGGGAAGCGTTACATGCTCGGGAGTGTGGTCATCCGAAATTGAAAAGTTTTGGCGGCAAAGCGACCCAATACAGTCCACGGGCTAGAATACGTAGTTGGCTCGGGTAATGACAATACATCGGTTACTATCGTTTATTTTCGATTTATTTTATATAAAATTTTCCTCTATTAGTTATGAGTTACCATTTGATCGTCACGATTGGATTATCGACCGATGCGGCAAAGAAGTTCGATATATTATCGATTACTATGATGGTGGTTTGCCCGATCAAAATTACAAATTTGCGATATTAGATGTAAGACCGGCCATGGATTCAGCCGAAAATATGTGGGATCGTATGAAGGTGATGTATATGCGTTATAAATATTCGAAAGAAAATGATGGTCAGGAGGATTTAAAGTAGGGTAAATAGTAGCGTAGTAGTTCGACCATTATCATTACATAGACCTCCTAAAAATTCTTTATGACGTGCTATTGAGACATATTTTAATTGTACATTTTGTGTATGATACTTACTGATTAGTTAATAAATTTGTTGATGATGTAAACGAAAAGACGCCAAAATGTATGTAAAAGAGCGTGCACCACCGAAGCACCACTATTTTTTTGGCATATATAGAACAGTCTAAACATTGTCAGTCAGTGTTGCCAAGTCAAATTTTTAAATTACTTTCAACCTCTGTAAAAATTATCGTTTTTGCAGTGACGTACGTAACCTTCCTGAACTAAAGAGCAAAAAAAAAAACAAAACCACGACGAAGACTGAAGTTCACATACATTAATGTTTCACTGAGAAACTTTAAAAGAGTATAGAGATATTATTATTTTAAATGTACTGGGGTCTAGTTGGGCTAAACCAATAAAACAAAAATAATAATCATTTTTTACATAATGTTTAAGCCAAAACGTAAATTAAAATTTTAATTAAAAAAATCAGTAGACTTCAGCAAAAACCAGTAGACCAGGAGACAATTTCTAACTTCTTGATCTCCTAGAAGACCAGCGTTATTGACAACGCTGGCCATATTGGCATTTACGTTAAGTTTTTATATTTTTACATGATCATGATGAGTACGTTCAATGGCTTAGTAACAATAGACTTATTATTTATAAACAAAATTTTTAAAATTACCCTCCTAATAGATTTGTGATATATAATTCTCTGGTTACTTTCAAAAAACTTTCCACTTATCAACTCTGCTGTCAGTTTTTCGATTATTTTAATAAATGTCCACTTGTTTTTTCACGATTTAATTCTTTATTTGTTCATGGGATCACTTCCACTTAATCTGATGGATATTCGGAATGTTGACGTTTTTAAGAGGGGCGCGGCTAAGCTTTTTTAAGTTCTTAGTTATTTCTATAATTTCTTTAATGGGGAATCTTTGATTTTACTTTATTTTTATTTTTGTTTTGAAATTTAATTAAATTAAGTTACTGGTTACTTCGCTTATTGGATTTAATGTGTTTCCACTTTTTTCATACGGGATTATAGATAACTAGAGTCCTAGGATGTCTGTAATTCAATTAGGGCTGTTTGCCCTATGTAACTAACATTAAAATTGAAATAAATAATAAAGTCAGGGAAGGTCCGTTTAAGAAAATTGTCGATTTGACGAATATTTTTCTTATTATTATTTTGATACTTTGGACCTAAGACTTTGACTTAAGCATGGCACAGCTAGAGAATCATAATTCGATAACGAATCTATTTCTAACAAGCAAATCGTCATATGGGGTTTTTTTTTCGTACGAAATGTTCAAAATGTATAGACCTTAAAGGGTTAACTTTTTCGAAAAAAAATTTTTTGCCAAAATATGCTGGAAATTTAAAATAAAATACAAATACAACGTTTCAAAATCATATCTTTAGTATTGTCTTTAAAATTGTCTAACTTTTTAAAAAACCACCGAAAAAACGGTGAAGATGCCCCACAAAATTTTGTAAATTTTTTCCATCAGAATGATTTAAGTTTTTTTTTTTCAAAAATACTACCTCGATAAAATCAATAATTCTCAAAAACACCCATTGGCCCCTAGTTATACTGAACGAAGTCATTAAATGGGTAAAAAAAGGTCAATAGGTAAGGTAGATAATTAGGATGGAAAGGATGGATTAAAAGACGAACTTTAAAGATTTAGTATGTAGAATCGCCACTGTTATAGCAGGCATCCAGTTATGATTAAAACTAAAAATACGGTTACTACACAAAACACATAAAACAAAATTGTTCAACGAAAGATAGACCGACCCGACCTACTACATATAAATTCTACATAAATATTTTAAAAGCCCCTAAATAATTTAGAAAACAATTTTAATTAATTACCTACTCTACATATATGCAATAAATATGTAATTATAAATTTGGGGCCAAATGTAAGAATTACAAATTGCTTATTTCAAAAATTATACACACCCCCTCCCCACCTTTCTCTGCACAGTTTGACGATATATTCTGTATCCGTATCCTGTATGCAAAAACATCTAAAATTATTTTCTACAATAAATTGTGGGTACTCTCCGTTAATGTACTTACCACCGGGACATATTTTATTAATTGAACTGAAGTTTATGTAGAAAGTGTAGACAGCATTCAAAAACCTTTTGGATTAGTTATTTATACACTTTCTGGCCATTAATTAATAAGCTTTTATAACCATAAAGCACCACTAGTTTTATTCATATACATGTACATTAACGTCAGGGTTGTCACATTTATAATTATTTTTGGAACTTTTTTTCTTTATTTATTTGACATACACACATGGCACAGATATTTGGAATGTGGATAAAACTTCATCTGTGGATTTCTGTAATTTTTATCCACTATAAATACGACCAAGATTGTTCCAAAATTACAGCTAATAACTCTCGGTTTCAACATTTCGAACATTAATTGAAAAAAAAAATATAAATTCCGATTACGTTTGAAATGTTTGTTATGTGTCTCGTATAACACGTTTTCGTATTTTCCACGTTATACGACGATTCCGGACAAGTCATTTGAGCTATCATCATTTTTGATGTGAATTTCCAACATTTATATTAGGCCTAACTACTCCAAACCATTCAATATTGCGTTTAAACAATTTCTATTACCAAGATCCGACCATTTAAGCAGAATTTGAATAGTCTTCAATTATACTGCTGAGAATTCAGAATGGCAACAAATCATAAGCGTACTTCTATAGCCTGTCAATTTGACTGGTAAGGAAGGCATTTATGTACATGTAAATATCGATTTTATTTCAATTAGCATTCTCTGCAGGAAAAAAAACTGGAATTAATGAAAATTGCTCACTCACGGATAACAAACGTTCTTCATGATTTTGTTCTATTCTTTATTATAATTATTCATTATGTAGATGTAATTGAAATATTTCAGCACTCTCTTCCGTTGCATGTTAACAAAATTCGTTCCTGTTTTTTTTTTACTATTTTTTATTGTTTTGTTTTTTTTGTAATTATTTAAAAGAAATTTCCGAAAAGTAATACCAGAAACGCATATGAAATGCTAAAAAATGTCTGGAACGCTGGAAACCTAAAATTGAGAATTTTCCGAACTTACTGTCTGCCGACTCTACTATACGGCTGAAAAATGACAAGCACCCCATAACATCAAAATTTAAGGTCTTCGTGAACAGATATGCTTATGGCGTATATAGTAGATGTGAGGTGGTCGGACAGGGTGGTTAGAAATGAAGAAATATGGAAAATCATAAATATGGTGCAGATTAATGCTCAGATTCGTCGAAGAAAATGGAACTGAATCGGACATACACTTTGAAAAATCTAAGGATGACATTGCACGCGATACGCTACATTAGAATGCCCAACGTGCTCGCAAAAGACGAGACGACCCAGAAAAATGTGGCCCTACACTGTAATCGCCGAAACTAATGAAGGAGAAAAAGAATATGGACGGAAATGAAAATGTTGGCAACAAACAGAATGCGATGGCGGTTTTTTGTGAATGGCTCGTGGAAAATGAATATTTGGACCAAAACTTTTTTTATAATAAATGACCGGCAACCCTCGTATCGACTGTAACTATATCTTACCGAGCTACACCTTCTATAAAAGTGTTTTAAATGCAGTATAATATCTGCATAATATCAAAAATGTGAAAACTGTCTTGCATGTAAATTTAATTAAAATCCTTTGAAGTTTGGCTTTTTTCCTTCATTTTTTTTTCTCTCATATAGTAGGTGGGTTATGTACCTAATATTTTAGTTTTTAAACTTAAAACTGTCCAACTTGTGTATGTATACCTACTTGAAATTTTTAACTCAAAAAATATGTTGATTTAAAATTAATTAAAAATATTCTATCAAAGTTTTCTATATATGTAATGAAGGGGGGGTGGGGGAGTTGTACTGAAATATTATAATGTGTTTTTTTTTGAAGTTAGGTACATATGTGGAATATTTTCTCTATTTGTCGAAGTTAGTTTGGTTTATCTGAATATTAATAATAATATTATTATATATATATATAGAGAGAAAGAGATAGACACACACACACCACTATATCAACACTTTATTTTTATACAACCCTCATAAAAGTGTAAATAGGAAGAAATTATTTTATCCTTTGTTGAACATGTTCATTGAACTAAAAGTTTAGAATGGTGGAATTGGTGATGCGAAAAACGGAAAAATGCAAATTTGCTAGAAACTTTTCTCTATAGAAAATATTACTCAAATAGATTTTTCACCTTTCTAACTCTAGTTGTCTACT
Organism: Platyura marginata; assembly: GCA_026745375.1. Lineage (NCBI taxonomy): Eukaryota > Metazoa > Arthropoda > Insecta > Diptera > Keroplatidae > Platyura > Platyura marginata. The sequence continues at coordinate 8,294 of JANSTT010016715.1, read as the reverse complement.
ATACGTACATACCTGTATGCATATAATATGGTAAGTTATATGGAAATGAGTTCATTAGTGTGGTGAATGTAGTTGTTTTGATCAGAGATTTTTGACTTTTTGGTTGGTGATTTTTTTTTTTTAATAATTTCTATGGTTTTTTCTTTTTTTTAACACGTACAGCGCTATAAACCGGTGATACACGTTGGTCGTCTAAATCAAATGGACCGCATATCCACCGGTGGAACACAGACATAATTGGTTTGAGCGCCATATGACCACCGGGTAGAAGCATTTTACATTGGTTTTGCATATATGTACTGTACCTGTCTATTCATTGGTTCCACAGTGTGCTAAAAAAATATTTGGCGAGCACAGTTTTGCTTTAAATTAAAAAAAAAAAATGTTGTATAACGGTGCCACAGAAAAATTGTTCAAAATCAACATGACGCTGTACGTGTTAAGTTTGCTTTAGTTACAGGAGGGAGGTGGGTAAGTATTTTCACCATATTACCACCTGTCTGTCTCATCCATAACTTATATAACTCATACAGTCAGCGAAAAGGTACGAATAGAAGACAAATTTGACTAATCTTAACTTTCGAAAAAAGAATGTCTTGAATTTCAAAATAGGTTAATGCACAATTTAGTTAAAAAGGGGAAGTACCTAATGGTTTCACGTTTTTTTTTTGTTTTTCGATCACATCCTATATTATTATGTATTAGGCAAGTTTCCTGCACAAAAGTATGAAGAAAAGATTTTCGCTCTAGTCAGAAACATAGTAACTATAACAAGAATGCACTGCGATAAATTAACGAAATTTTGTATTGAGACATTTTTGAAAGGTTTTCGGTGTGAATTCTTGTTTTAAAAACGGGCAAAATCCCATCTTTACACCGTTAATCATTTCCTATACAACTTTTTTTTTTATTGAAAACGGGAAAAAGTTGCACGACCTATCGTTATGGCGCTGCAATCAATTTTATTGAATTTCTAGCGTTTTTAATCATTTACTCGAAAAGTATTTGGATTACGGAAAAAATGAATATGACGAAAATGATAGAGAATTAATAAATGAAGATTTCATTTATAGACTAAAAAGTTCCACGAAATACCGTTATGGCGCTGCAATCAATTTTATTGAATTTCTAACGTTTTTATTCATTTGTATTTAATTTACTCGATATATATTTGTACAGACAATATGGAGTTTTATTTATTTATTCCTTCTTTACTGGTTAAATGGTCATTTTCTTACATTTCTTATTTACACAAATTTTCTAGTCCTTCTTGGCATCGTTTTTTTTTTAAATTTAAATAAGAGATGATTCATAACCATATTTATTTATGAATTATTGTAAAATGCGGTAGACAATGTTTTATTTGTCTATGAGAAAATACGCCACTGTGAAAATGATGCAGACAATAAATAATATAGTAAATAAATGGTGTATGGATACATGTATTTGTTACATGTGTATATTAAAGAACAGATTAGGTCAGCTTATTTTATTTTCAAGTATCTACCACCGATACTCTTTGTTCTTAAATATATATATATAGTTGGTGATCATGATGTGTACCCCTCTCTATACGTTTTAGTAATATTTTTCACTCATTTATTATGAAATATAATTTAGATAACCAGTAATGTGTTTGGTAAATATTTTATAACAAAATAATCCATTCGGGATGGATTAAATAGTCAAACAAAATGTTCCGTAAAAGTATTAGTGGTTGGTTATTTACGGATTAACCAGAAACATATAATAATTGTAATAATAAAGCTCTTTGATCAAATATTCATTATGAGCTTTTGGCTGGCATAGTGCGGGAACGGTGTTGTCTAATGTGGTTCACACAATAAATACATATATATATTAAATATAACCCCCACTATTTTATTGAAAATTTTAGTATAAACAAACAAACAAAAATCTACGATAGAATTAATCAAATTTAGTTGAAATATTGGACAAACCGACACTCCTACATACATTATATTGTGGTAAAATATTATAGTTCGAATTAGAAATGGAGGTATTTATTTAATTGATATGGAAATCAATTTTTTTTTTAATTTAACTTATCGCACAGTTAATACGCTTACGTTCAATATTCAAAATATTGCAACAACTTTGGTACGGAGTTTGTAACGCCTCTTAATACTCATCGTAAAAAAAAAAATTCAACACCATTATCTTTCTCGTGAAATTCTAAGTCGAAATATATAAAAATGAAGATTTTATTCATAGATCAAAAAGTTGTACGACCTTCCGTTATGGCGCTGCAATCAATTTCATTGAATTTCTATGGTTTTTAATCATTTAGTCGAAAAGTATTTAGATTACGGAAAAAATGAATATTACGAAAATGATAGAGAATAAAAAAATGAAGATTTCATTCATAGACTAAAAAGTTCCACGAAATACCGTTATGGCGCTGCAATCAATTTTATGTCAATTCTAGGGTTTTTAATCATTTGTATTCAATTTACTCAATTATATTTATCGTACCGACAAAATAGACACGGACAAAGTTGTAAATAATAAACAAAGCGATTTTGATAAGCTTTCATTTGTTTAACAGCCAGAACTAGTACAAAAAAAAAATTAAATAGTAACGGCATTAATATTGTTCCATTTAGCTTATTTTAAGGTGAAGACGTTTATATACATACATAACGTTTTGTAATTTGCTGAAATTTGGCAGTTTTTATAATTTTATCTCTCCGATTTCGCTGAAATTTGGCACATAGCTTTAATTGGATGATGTATCGAAATGGTTTTTTAAAAATTTTTTTCCCCGAGTTATTAGTATGATCAATTTCCAGATGTCTTATTGGACATTGCTGAAATATGAAACCAGCGTCTGTATCTCGGAGACCACCAAAGTGATTTTAATCTTAACGTCACGATAGTCAATTTCAGACAAATCGAAGCGATGAAATTTCAAAAATGTGCCCAAAATTAACTTATTTTCAGTGAATTGAGGCCTTGTGCCATTTATACATTTTACTTAGGGACTTTGCATACATTGGAGATGTAAAATTGAGTCATTTTCTTAAGACGCTGTAAAACAAAAACTAAAAGCTCGAAATCAAAAAGGTTTTTTTAATTTAATAGCTTAATTCGTACTGTACCTATCGTATTTGTACATAGAAAAAAAAATTTAAAAAATGTTAATAATAGCAGTGTAGATGACCTTGAAGAAGTAACGGATTTTTTTGTAGACGTTTGCTTTTACAAGGATATCTCCTAGCCTAGACGCTTTATCTGAAATTGATAATTTTTTTTTTATTTGAAAGATCCTTGACCGGAGAGTTTATTTATTTTTTATTACAAAATGGCCTCTATTCGAAAAAAAAATAATACGATTTTTAGGTTAATTTTCAACTTTGAATGTCCGCCATTTTGTTATTTTTTGACTTAGGAAAAAAAACTCCAAGGTCAAGGACGAGATACATACATAGGATCAAAATTAATATGAAGTCCGCTGGACTATGGGGCGAATGTTGTAAAATTATAGCTGCAACATTAACAGTTAATAGAACAACACGTTCATTTTGAACTTTTTTTTATGTGTTTTTCACCCCTTTCCATTTGTTTACGGTAAATTATGAAAATTATGTCTACTAGAGCATTAGAGGTAGATATAATTATGATGTAAATACATACATATATATAAATATCAGGAGTTTACAGATTTATCTACACCTACATACATACATTATATATGTACGTATACATGTACGGTAGAGTTAGGAGTGAATTTGAAACTTTGTATAGTTCATGTAAATAATATTTTGCTCGTATAATTGGAAAAGCTTTAAAAACCATTTTACCTCTGAAAATGACATGTTTTAGTATTTTTTTTTATGTTTTGTTTTTTTTTTCTATATAAAATGTACGTAAACCTCAGTGTTCCCTATGCCGTCGTATTGTATTTTTATAATGCAGTTAACAGCAAGGCTGCAGGGCTTCGAAAACAAAGTTTAAACAACGAAGGTAATTAATTATAGAATTTTAAAATTTTGTTTTAAGAATTGTTTAATTTTACAATAACATTGTTTTGTATTATTCTTTCTGTTTTGTTGAAGTTTTTAATTTACATATACCGAACATGTAACATTACAAAATTCATTTACTTATGTAAGAATAGCAATTAGGTAGCAAATACAATACATAAACAGAATTTTTTTAATGAAATATTTTTGAAAAGCTTCAGTTGTAAAAAAAATTCTATTGAGAAAAAGTAATTAAAACTCCTACGCAGGATATTTTGTGGTTTTTTTAATAATCAATATTTAGAAAGTTTCGTCGGCCAAATAAGTGCGAAAATATAGTTCAAACAAATAGTTTAAGTCAGAAGCGATGAAATTTCTGGAAATGTTATGGAAAGTTCATTTTTATTTAATTTGTTATTGAATTTAAGTGGAAAAGTGGAAAATTTTCATTCTATACGATTGATAGAGAGAGATTTTTCTAATGATACTCTAATAGTAAAGCCAGAAGAACAATTGGCAAAGTCCCAAAGTTTTCCCTCTAAAACCAATCGATTTATCTAGTGATATCTATGCTCTGATAGTGTGCTTGTGTCTGCGTGTGTGTGTGTTTGTGTCAAGAATGCATAAGGTAGTCATGCCGACTGATAACATTTTTCTGGAGAACTTTCAATTACTACTGGCGATGATCAGAGTATATTATCCACGGATGGAAAACATTATTATTATGGTCTACCGATGAAAGTTTATAAAAAAAAAGGAAATCTCAAATGGCTATCCTTTTAAGCTCGTCGTGTCAAAATTTAAAAAAATGCAAAAATTTTTGTCGAATGCCTTGAATGTTGTTGTAAATGCGTCATTATTTGACAATTTTTAAGCCTAGTTAAGTAAGTATTACGTAAAAGTATTATTTTGATGCATTTGACGTACATTGTACGTACATGTGTATTATTAAATATTTGATATTAGTTTAATTGAAAATTATTCATTAGTAAGCATTATAGAAACAAATGTAGTAAAATTAAATTAAACATGGGTTTAAGCGACATTTTTCAAATAAGGAAACGTATCCACTGCGTGCATTGCATTCAAAAAGAATACGCCACTGTTTTTATTGGCCAATTATAGTATTTTATAGATTATTGGTTGTTGGACGCCATTAAAGATTAAAACAGTCATACACATACATATAAACTCAATAAATGTAAAGCACACTCGCAGCCATTAATTTTATTCATATACGCATACGACATTAAATTAATTAAAATCAATTAAATCGACAATTGTAACAATTTCAACTTAATTAAAATAAATTAAATGAAAATGTTATTTAAGATAAGATTTAGTCAATATTCGGGTGGAATAATAATAAGATAATTGTGGTTTCGTTGATTAATTAACAAATCCGCAATAATATTTTGTGCTAATTAATTTTGTGAGTATATATACATTGATATACGAATTTTGAATTTAGTTTTATAGTATTTTTGATTTTAAAGAAAAGAATATTGACAGTTTTAAAAATGGTCTATTGTTTAGCATAGAGAGGGAGGTCGCGGGTTCACGACCGACTGAAGATGAAACATGAAGTGTTTTTCTCTGGTATGTTGATTTGAATCTGAGGCTGAGTGGTTGAATTACAATTAAAAAACAGTCTAAATAATGATATTATCTCTAAAAATGGCAATGCTTAAAAATAACGTTGAAATTACGAGCATTTCTAAGGTTTCCGTAAGCGCTGCTTTGTTCTACAAAAAAAAGCTTGTCATCTCAATTGAGATAACTAAATGTATAAAGAGGGATGGCTAATTATCTCGTCTATAGAGACCTAAGGAATTTCGTATTCTTCTTCTGTTTTACTTCACAAATCTTAAAGTCACAATGACATGAGACGCTATTTGCAAAAAATGATAGGATCTGGGGTGATGACTTTTGCGCCACCTTGTACTAGTAACATTACTAGTCCTTATACATTTAAATTTTTATTGTGAACAAATTTTGAAATTAAAAAAAATGAATTTTCAGTAATGACAATACATTAACAACAAAGCATGTAATTGTAATATCACATAATTTCGAAAATTGATTATTAACCCTTCTGAATTAAGCGTACAACATCATTGCAATACATCAAAGGACATTTCATTTTCATATAAATTAATTTTGGTGACTGATTCATATAATGATGGTGGCAATTTATAGTAATTTCATGACAAATCACCCATAAATTGGCGATTATCTGCCATCAAAACCTGTAAAGTGTAAAGTAATTAAAAATTATTTTGTAAATAACCCAGTAAATTTGTTAATAAAATATTAATTCATCAGGAAGGAGTACCTGGTAACTATAGAGCTGACGTCATATGGGGATTTTCATCTTGTTTCTTCTATAAATATAGGACGAACTTACAGGCGTACTTACGCAATTAAATGACTGCGTAATGATATAGAATAGAAGCGAACGAAAAGGAGAGACACGGAGTTGAGGGTAAATAATTTAATTTGTTCTCGCCTGATAACTAATTAAGTTTGGTTCCGTTCACATACACTCAATGAAATTGATTAGAAAGGAAAAGTCAATAAATCTTCAATAATTACCAATTACTGAATTCATGACCCACATTTCCATTAGCTGCCCCCCCCTAAAACAAACGAAACAAACTACCTTAATTGCATCGAAACTCTATAATACACTTAGAAAAGTATCGATTACTGGTTACATAATTATCCCATTATAGAATAAAAATAAATTTCGAAAATATGTTCCCCAAGTTTTCCCTTATATTATTTTAATCACGTAACCACAAGGAATGTTTTAACACGACATACCTGTTACACTGCCATAACACTGTGTAATAAAATACAAACTGAATTGCCATTAGTTGGAGATGTCACGTTTTCCGTTTGCAAAGCTAAGCGGTATGGTAATTATCACAAATTAAATTACAAAACGGTGTCACCAAAATCTGAGCTGAGCTTTCCCTTTATATACCATCCCTTATACATATATATATGTATGTAAAAGGTATAAATAAAAGTCGGGTCGTGTGCTCTTATTTATTTGAGGATAAAAGGAATTTCCCTTGAAAATATCATAAAACTAACAGATGAGATATATCTATTCTATACAAAACACCCTGTACAGAGTATACATACACACAAACACACATATGTGTCAAGGGATATATATTTTAGCGAAATAACATTAAAAATCTGATCCCTCATATAACGTCTGTATGTTAGAATGACGTATATGCTGACAATTTCAGTATCAAGAATTTTTATTTGAATATATTCGAGAAATATTTCTTATGGTTGATATGACATAAAAAGCCTAAAGCAAATATAGTTATAATACACCAAGACCTCGATTTCCGTCGTTAATTGGTTTAACAGAAAGGCGACGCAAATCGAAATAATCTATTACATATAGTATTTCTATACGACTTCACACTTAATGGGTTCCACTAAAATCATCGCATAATAGATTTGAGTGTATGATATTCGCCTAGAATCAGGATATTATTTATTATCTAAATTTTAAATGAAATCTCTCCGTGTGCCTATACACTTCCGGTTTTTGTATTTTACTTCCGGTTTTTGATTCCACTTCCGGTTTTGCACAATAACTCAAGAACGCGAAAATGAAATATGAAAATTCCGTTATCAGCACTCCAACTGGCATAGTACTAGTATCTTTAGAGATTTACTCGAAAAATATTTAGATTACGGAAAAAATGAATATAATGAAAATGATAGAGAATAAAAAAATAAAGATTTCATTCATAGACTAAAAAGTTCCACGAAATACCGTTATGGCGCTGCAATCAATTTTTAATCATTTGTATTCAATTTACCCAATTATATCTATCGTACAGACAAAATAGCACGGACAAAGTTGTAAATAATAAACAAGTAAACATACTGATAATCGGCGTAGCCAATTTTTCCTTCTTTACTGGTTTTATACTATAAATCGCGATTTTTTACAACAAAAAATTCAAAAAAATTGTCGACGCATAAACGACGCATAAACGACGCAAATCGAAACGACACAAATCGATGCCTTAGTGTATATATAAATATATATATATATATATACAGGGTTAGTCAGAATTCCTGTTACAAATATAAATAAGTATAAAAAAAAAACGAAATAACATTTTTAAAAAATCTTTTTTTTATTTTGTTACTATAAAAGTGCAAAATTAGCAAGGGATTTAAGTCTGGAGATGATGGTGGCCATTGATCTTTATGCAGCTAAAATCGTCAAATCAAATTTTCCTGATTTTATTAATAAAGATCAATGGC
>JANSTT010016714.1:0-20343 GCA_026745375.1 Platyura marginata | reverse complement strand
ATAGCGATATGACCAAATCGTTTAAGCGGGAGGATGCTATTGATGTACCACCGTACCCGTTACGTATACGCTATATAGTGGCAGCGAGTGAAAAGCGATTTAAGTTTATGAAATCTGATACAATTGCACGATTTCGTATTTAATTGTGCGTTTGTGTATGTGCACATTTATATGTTAATTCATCTGGTTGCTATAGAATGAAATACATTAAGAGCTTTTTAGTGTCGATGGTTATAAAGAGGGCGAATTTATTTCATTTTTATTCTAATTTTCTTAAATAAACGAAGAGTATGAGAAGAAGTATAATCATGAATTGCGTATATATGTACAATGATAAGTCCACATATATGTAGGTATGTATATATATATATATATGTATATAAATAGATGAAATTTTATTAAAGAAATGTCTGCTATGATACTATACATAGTAAATACCTTTATAAAAGGATATTTTTTATGCGATGTATAAATTACAAAAAGTGAAATCAATAAATTTGTCTAGAATTCACAGATTTTTTTTTCCATCCACTCAAGTTTTTGAGGATATACATACATAATTTAAAACATCATCGTTCAATTATTGCAGTGTATCTATATTTCCTCTACAGGGTGAGTAACATTTGTTTTGTATTTTTACAGAAAGATACTGAAAAAGATCCGCCATTGGAAATTTGAATCAGATTCATAGTTTTGTTTGTATTTACTGCGAGTCAGGGCCAGTTCTACCATAGGTGCAAATGGCATTTTTACCCCAAATGCCTGATTTGGAAGGCATTAGTCGCAGAAATCAGAGATAGAGATAGAGATAAGAGATGTTTTCCGTCTTTCTGAAATATATAAAATAAGGCAACTGTGGTACATTATTTTTAAGCGAAATTTGTAAAGTGTTAAGTGTTTTTAAGTAACTTTAAATAATTTTAAAGAAATCTTTGGTATACATTAATTGATAACAAATTATGTGCCCCAATCTCCTTTTTATATAACTGATGGTAGGTATAGTAATATGCTAGATGCTTACTAGCTGCAATCCTGCAAAACGCTAGGTAGTGATCTATGTATATGCAATAGTTATGAGAGAGTAAACTTTTGAGTTTTTCGGTAATCTTCACAAAAACAATGACGTAACTAGGGTTTTGTGCTATTTCCAAATTCAGATTCGAAAAGCACGTCAATTTATGGCAAGAATTATTGGGAACTATCTCAATACGTACGTCATTGCAGGAATTTATTAAAAAGTATATGTTTTGATGTATTTTTATGTAAAAAGAGTGATACATCGACTTATGAAATAAAAAAAATGTTTCTTCTAAATAAAAATTGTGTTTTATCAATATTTTGTGATACCCTGTATCAGCATTTCACACCGAAAACAGAAAACACCGACGGAGTTTTTTCGCGTCTTCCAAAAACTGTAATTTTGCTGATACGTGATATTCTAATTAGGGTAGCGATATAGAGACTTCAGTAACTATTATTTAAAACTGTTATAATTTTAAACATGTTTAGAAGATTGAAAATGTTTAGAAAATTTAAAAAATATTGGACAAATTTTTAATTGAATAAATTTAAATCCATTTTTGATATCAATGTATAACAGGTTTTTTCTATTAAAATGATAATAAAAGTGTTCTCAAATGTTGGACGATGTTGAGATCAATAATTTATATGCATCGCTAATAAACTCTCAATTAAACTAAATTTATGCAAAAATTTAGGTAAAAATAAAACAAAAAAAGATGTTATAAAAATTGATGTATAAAACAAAATTTAAATACCTAATTAGTTTTAACAGATTATTTCTGAATAATTTTAATTACAAAATGTCTTACCTTTTCAATATTGTTGATTAAAAATGAATAAATAATATTCATAATAAAATAACACCCTGTAACTAGGTATATCAAGAGAATATATAAAATCAAATGCATTGTCACTGGAAAATCTCTTATGAAGATTTGTGCGCACGCATTTGACGCATTGTACAGGATATCAACAAAAACCTTCAATTGAAATAGGGAACAATTATCAACTTTAAAGGAATCCAAATTGAATGGAACATTTATAAACGTAGTAGTTGCGTGCGCATGCACGTTTTACGTCCATATTTCTTTGTGGGCAATGCAGCCATGTTTTATATATAATAAAGAGTAGGGATATGATAACATGGTGTAAGAATTTATATCAAAAGGGGAATCAAACTGTGTTCTATACGTACATCGCACAGTGTACTTTCGATCAATAAAGTCTGCTGAGACGGAAAATTATGTAAAATGGTTTTATAGGTTTTTCAAATGGAGTAATGGAAGTACTGAGTGTATACATGTTTTATGAAAGTTTTTACAGCACAATCTCTATATTTTGTAAAACATTTAATTAATTATTTATTAAAATTTGAATTTATGTTATATGTATATGAAGTACATACATATATAATAATCGTATATGTATAACGAATTTTGTTTGAAAACTAATTTTGAGAAATTATTATTTGAAGAAAATATTTTTAAAATTAACCCATAAAGCCAAAAATAGAATACAAAGACATTTTTCTAAATACGAATTGATTGATTTACTGTATTTAAAAATTCCCAATATGAAATTCAAAAACTTTCTTTAGCCCGGCTTTATTTACTGTTCAAGTGTAGGTATATAGAAAATATCGATATTCGTTTAATTTTAACTCGGTACAAAATTGATTGCTGATTCTAGGTCAAAATCAGGGACGCTTTTATATCTCGACAAAAAGAGCGCATCTTGCTGGGGTCAATCGATCACAGTTGTGTTTGAAAAACAAATATATGTACATATGTAACTACATATATAAATATTTTTCAAATGTAATAAAAGAAAAAAGAACTTTTTTAAATTATTAATACATATGTATCATCTCCTTGAAGTGTTTGAATGATTCCTTTATGATTCCCTCGTCCATATACGGAATATAAAGATTAAATATTAATTCTCTAGATAACAAATTGACTAAATACTTCTTGAAACCCCAATATAATTATTCATATTTTCTCTAAATAAATATAATAATTTTGATACAAATCAGTTATTATTTTTTGTCCTGTATAAGTGTATAATAAGAAGCAATTCCAAGCAACGGGTGCACTACAGTCGTATAACGGTTCAATATTTTACCGATAAATAAAGCGAACAATTGGCAATAAGCCATTTTTGACCGATATGCAATCATTTTTTAACCGAAATGGGAGTTAAACAGGCGGAAATTTACGGGTAGCGGTGAAAAATTTTGTTCAGAGATAAATGAAAAAAGTCGGGCGTGAGCTAGGTTGTTAAAGTAACACTTTTTTTTCAAACTGGTAAAAAATGAAACAAATGTAACAAATGTACCAAACTAATACGATTCCGTCCAATTCAGTTTGACAGATACATGAAATAACCCCATCACAAGACATATTCAGAATTGTTCCGTAATGTTTTAGAATCACGAATTGGCGACAACCATTAAGTCAAAAAATAAGTAACAATTTTGGTAACAAATACATGTAGCAAATGTAACTTGATTTTCTTTGTGTAACATTTACATTTCTTATTTATACAAAAGTATCGTATTTAAGGATTGTATGAGGATTAGTTATTTAGTAAAAACAAGAGTTTTAAATTAAGCCTACTGATCTGTAAAAAAGTATTTTACGATAAAACTTCTCGAAAAGTCTAGCTTTTGGCATTGTTAAAATATTGGCAATTTCTAATCTGATTTCAATGCAAACTTAAAAAATTTATCGTAGTATACTTATAAAATTAATTGGTAGATTATTTGGTGTTGGCTTACTCGAATATCTCAATTTACTCAGGGTTGGTTCTTCCAACGTTACTACAGCCAACGTGGAACGTAAAATGGAGTTAAAAACACATGCTGTTTTTTTCTGTGAGGCCAGACTTTTGTATGTAGCTGCTTGTAAGATACAAAATATTCATAAATAACCAGTAAAAAAGGAATAATTGGCTATGCTGATTATAACTAATACACCCGTATCAGTTGTTTATTATCTATGACTGTGTTAGCGTCTATCTTGTCTGTACAACAAATATTGAGTAAACTAAATATAAATGTTTAAAAACCCCAGAAATAACATAAAATTTATTGTATCGTCATAACGGCTGGTTGTGAAACTTCTTGGTCTATAAATGAAATCCTAATTTTTTTATTCTCTATAATTTTTGTCATATTCTTTTTTTCTGGAAATCTTCATTGTTGTATTCTTTATATTTGTTGTTATATTTATTTTTTCTACATTCTGAGAGGCTCAAAATTTAACTACATCGAAAAGAGTAGATTTTCCCAACGAGGAGCTACGTAAACTTTAACACTAGTACATACCGCCGCTTTTGAAACAATTTCGAAATCACTAGTAAATGTTAATTTTAGAGTTTTATTATAACTTTTATACCTCGTCTACAGGTTTTACACTTTTCAAATACCTAACCATATTTTTGTGTAATTAATTTGATCTAATGAATGATTACGCTGAGAGCGTAATTATATAAAAACTCTATTTTCACATCTCTAATGCTAAACCGTTACCTACGTATAAGTCTGGTTGCCTCTGAAAAATTCACAACTTTTCATATATTCTAGAACTGTTTTTTTTTCTTTTTTTTAAATATTCACTTTATTTTTAAATTTTAATTTGGTGATTTCCACAAATAAATATTAAAATTATATCGCTAAATGTCCCTTACAGTATTTTTGAATATGTTTGCGTTTAATATAAAACTAATACTACATTTACATATCGAATAAAATTTAATTTCTTATTTTTTAACTCCAAAATAATTATGCTAATAAAATTGCACAAATTAATCAAAAAATGTGTTCACACAACATTATTAATCACAATTATATTATGCAAAATATTTTATATGAAAACAGCAAGCATACAAATATAGAATTTTACCACTGATTAATTCTACCACTTTTTCTTCCTTTTTTTTTAAATAAAATAAATAAATAAACTTAACTTCTCTCTCCACACAGTGATATTGAAGAAAAATTTAGTTTTCAAGCAAAACGATGACTGTCTGCAATTTTATTTCACCATTTAGGGGTACATGCTAAAAGTTGCATAAAGGCATGGTATACAATGCATGGGTAATGTCTGATTATAAAATTAATAATTTTTTTTTTTTCTAAAAAAAAATGCGACAAATATAATAGAAATAATTTTTTAATTTTACTTCAAAATATAAATTAATTTTTTTTTTTTATATTTTATTGAAATGTTACTTTATATTGTAAACTACAAATTTTATTATCTGGAACTACAATTTCCATCCCTTATTCACGAGGCAACATGGACTGGTTGAAATGTCAAAAATCTTAATTTATTACTCTGTCCCTATTTGAAAAGAACAAAAAAAAAGTCACAGAGTTATCAGAGCTATTGTTATTTGTCTAATATAGGTAAGTGCTGGTATATAAAATGTGCATTTTGCAGTTTGTAGGTAATATAATGTAGGTACATCATTTAAATTAAAGGAAGATAGTGTGAGAAAATTATTAAATATTTTCTAAGTATGTGAAGGTTTGTATGTAGGTACCAGTTCTGATATTTCAATATACATACATATATTAATATCAACAAAATTCTGGCTGTTTCTGGCTTATTATAGATTTATTATAATATTTTCTTTTGGGCTGATTCAATAAATATAGGGAACAATAAACTTTAGTTATTCTACTCTTATAAGCATTTTCGCATTCCAATACAATTCTGTTCTGTTCAACATTTGAGCTTTGGATAAAGCTGTTGGTTATCTAAGTTTACTAAAATGACAAGAAAGTTTGTTTATGTTAAAGTTTTGTTCAACAAATTGAAAATAGAGTTCGCTTCGAGCAGAGCTTGCAACTTTTATTTGGTGTCTTGAGGGGCTTGGAGGAAGACTATATAATCACAAAATATTACAATAATCACAAATTGACACAAATGTGTAGTTATGTAACTTTGTATTTTTATATTATTTTGAGTGCATAGAATTTTTTCCCAAATAAATTTTTTGGAAAAAGTTAACCGATAAGGTTCATATATTTTAATTATGCTAGAACTGAGAATGCTAGAACTAAGATAGAAACAATTTTGAGCTCGATCAGAAAGCTAACTTTTTTAATTAACCCTAATCCAACTAGGCTGTTTGTGCCAGTAATTTTTATTTTTCTTTTGTAAAAATGTCGAATGATAAATATATATGTACGTAGGAGAGTTTTTAAAATGAAATGTGTCTCAAAGACGCACTTTGGTAGGATTAGGATTAAACGGACATAATAATTCTCTTTAAATATTTTACTAGTTTTATTTATAGATTGAAGAGTTTTATGTACATACTTCCTACCATACATTCAGGTAGCCATAGTATAACACGGTACGTCTATAACGCGTTTTCGCTACAACGCGGTTTTGAAATTGCGGACGTCCCTTGTGCAACGTAATTGCATTTTCGTATAACGCGATTTTGAAATTTCTAAATATTGATTTTTTTACTAAAAATATTCTTTAAAATAGAATACAATAAATGTGCATTTATTTTTCTATAATCTGTATTATGTTTTCATGGGCTGCGTTGAAAATTAGTCGAATTAATTGAAAACCATTCAAACACCATTATTTGTCTCGTATAAAGCTGCATTTTTGTAGAAAATAACCTCCGCGGTATATAAATATTGGGTGTAAGCAAAAATATGTCGTTTTTTAATACATAGGTACACTTTTTCGAGTCATAACACGTTGATCTAAAATCTTATAAGAATACAACATATTTGATCAATAGCTTGTAGTTTGTAGTTTACGCAATGTTTATTTTATCAACTAATTTTAAAATTTTAAACCGACTAAATGACTGATTAAAAGTGCATTTGAGGTATTGTTTACTTCATGAATATAAAAAAAAATGTGTTCCAGGGGAGTGACAATTTGAACATGCCTGTCAAATATGGTTCCAAAAATTTCGGAAGGATGAGTTTTGAAAGTAGTATTATCAAGGCAAATCCCACATTTACCTCTGTAGACGTGTGCTTGTAACTTAATCATCAGACAAATGTGTAATCACCTCTTCGGTCATCATATTTTATTTATTCTTATTTTATTATTCTTTAAATTTGTAATTTTTGAAATTTCCCGCATTTTTGTTTAACTTATTTTGATTAAATTAATCCACTATCCTAATTTCCATAATTTAAAAATATCCCTTCTTCCGCTTAAAAATTTCCTACCGACAATTGGTCCGAGGGCGAAGTAACCGCCGTCAACGAAAAGAGGAAGTCTGATCCGACCATCAAAGCAGATGGTCGCGTGTTTTACAAACGCTCGGAAAAAAAGCATCATAAAAGAAAGTGCACTTAATTAAGTTTAAAATAAAATCTAAATTAAAACAAAAATGAACTAAAACAAAACATCAAACAAATAATAAAAGGCATCCTAATAAAAATTAAATCGATTGGTGAATAGCTCAAAAAAAAAGATCAGTGAATCCATAGTACCAGACTTCTATCCACATTTAAAAAAAAGTATTAAGGTAAATTTAATTAAATTAAAATAAAATTGTGAGTGTCGGCCGAGAGCCAGGCGTTCATTACAAATGCATTGAAACACAAAAACCCATTTTTTTTTTGTTTTCTTAAAAAAAACGACATTATTTTCGCTAACATTCAATAAATACAGATCAATGTGCATGTAAATATGTTTATTCGACTATATAGCTATGTACTGTACATAATCTCGGTGTACCTATCTTATGATGATTGTTATTGAAAAACAAATTTTTGTTTTATTTTTTCTTGTTTATTATTAAAAAATAATATTTAGTAAAGGAAATTTAAAATTGACAAAGATCAATTGACTTTTAATGTTTGTTGTTTGTAATTTGACTATTATAGACATACGAATATATAGCAATGTTGTTATTTAAATACATAGCATACATATGTATGTAAGTATGTATTAAATGTTCATAAACATATTACCGCAAACTGACCCATTACTCAAATACAATATAATCATAATCAACCAATCAATGGCAGGCATATGATAATTATTAATGAACACTACAAATAATACAATCTAATAATCTCTAATTATTACCTCTGATAACTGATAATCTCTTAACATACAAACATAAAGTCATATGTTAAATGCATAAAATTGCAACTAATCGCATAATTAGCTCAATTAATTAGTGTTGCAATAATTGCGTCTATACATGTAAAACTGTTTAAACAATTTATTGCGTAATTGGTAGGTATCTTAAACTCGTTGCCAAATTAAAATTTTTGTTAAGGAAATTGACTTTGGTATGGATATCTCATTAGATCATTAAATTAATGGGCTTTAATGAGTCTTGACAAGTTTTTAGCCGATTATGTAATTGTCTCTAAAATTTTAATTCTATAAACCTTGGGTTAATACGTATCAAGTAGGTATCCATATGTATGGTATAGGTACTCATAGGGCTTTCTGATTCGGTTAAATTGTGGAAAATTTTCAATGGAAACTAAATACTATGGCTATTCATAATTTTTTAAATTGACTAACATTGCCTGTTATATTAAACTTAATATCCTTAGCTTTATAAATATTTTGTTAAAGGAAATTGGATAATTTGTCGGATAGCCGATATATTATACGTCCAAAGATATATGTAGATTGACAAACAGTTTGCAATTTAAAGTAATGGATTTCCTTTATCAACCGATAAAACTGATTTTTTATAAGCAAAAATTCCTATAAAGAAACCAATACATGCATAAATGTATGTAGTTAGGTAAGTATGTTTAATATTATTAGATGTTATTTATTTAGAAGCCATTCTATTTATTATAAACATGTGTATGTATGTAAATATGTAATTGTTATAAAAAAAGTTTCAAGTTAAGGGCATTTTGTTGTAATTTTGTATATGGGGTCCTATAAGGGTTTAATCATCTCTAGTTGCGATATTCGGAGAAGCTACAGCCAAGTATTGATTTTTGATAGTCCACAATACTGAAGAATGCAGTAAGGTTATTTACGAATCTTATACAAGCATTGAATGCAACCTGTAATCTCCTATTGGATGAGGCAAAAAGAATGTCACAATAGCGCGTAAAATGCGGCTCGACGGTGCCCTAATCAACATTAAAGTTAGAGCTGGTGTAGTTTGCATATCAACTGAAGATCAAATGTATGTAAGTACGTTATTTATCCATTCACGCATTGGTTAAAAATAAATATTTCTTTGCTGTGATGATTCAAAATTCAAAATGATCACCTGTTAAAATCTATGTATTAGTTTTGTATAGAGCACATATTATAGTATGTTTTGATAACACAACTTAAAAGTGTTATATTATAAAAACATGTGTGTTACATTATAAATACTAAAGAAATCATGATTAAACAATAAAACAAAACGTTAATTCAATAATTTGATCTCCATAAAAAATAACTCCATACATTTTGTATGAATTTCTTTGCGCAGACCCGGGTGTGCTTGCTGTTGACTGGAGGGTACCAAAACTTGCTGTTGACATAAGGGTTAAACAACCACGCTCCGTGATGGCAATCAGATGGACATTACTACCCAGGATGATATGGCGAAAAGCGTCGACAGACGAGTTCAGAACACGGGTGTTGTGGTGAGCAATATTATTAAACTTCGGCATGTAGTTACTTAAATGGGGCCTTGCTCCTTGCCTTGGTTAGATCTAAGACAGGCGAATTGTCCAGGAGGCCACTGACAGACTAGAGAACATTAAACAGTCCAGAAAGCTCCATAGAGATGCAACGAACCTAAACCGATCGCGACTCCCCGGCCACAGAAGGAGCAGGATATAATATTTTATGAGTTCTAGCCTTTGCCATGTTGATAGACATGAAAAAAACTAGTGATAATTAATTAAACGCTAATAATCAATCAATATTATAATACGATAATAGTAGTAACAAGAGAAGATCAGAGAAGTTCAACTCCGAATAGTTTTATCACGCAATTATAGAAAAATAGATAAATAACGCACTTACATACTAAAAAACAAAGAAAACTTAGAATAATGAGACATAGCATATGAGCTACTTAAATTTACTGAGCTCATCCTGTTCTGATGGAAGCATACATTTGATCTTCAGTTGATATGCAAACTACACCAGCTCTAACTTTAATGTTAGAGCCGCCGAGCCGCATTTTACGCGCCACTTGATGAATTTTCAGATTTCGAGTAGTAAAAATCGGTAATGAAAATCCGAGAATCCGAATACAGTACTCCCAACTTTTGTAGAGTAAAATTCCGGTAATCATTCAAATATAGCTTAAACAACTTACCGCAGTATTCTGTATTGACAAGGATTACCAAAATCGGTCCATCTTTCATTTTTGAGTTAATTCTGCGAGCAAAGACAATAGCTTCGATATGCGGAAAGTTAATCAACTGGAGCATTGAACAAAACTTGTCCAAAATGACTGCTGGTGACTCTTTGGGAAACATTGGACAGTTACGCGCAATTAGTGAGGTGGAGCGTGCGGCTCTCTCAAGCCTGTCAACGTCCAATTCCAACTTAAGTACGTCAGCCTCCCTAGATTCGGCTTGGGTTCTAATTTCCATCACTGTTGTGTCAAGGATCGCAAATTTATCAAGCAGATCTTTGTTGACTTAACATAAAAAAACCTAAACATTTCAAAAATCTTCATTTTTCATTCTTCATCATTTTCATCATATTTATTTTTTCCATAATAATTATAAACCTTATAAATTACATAAAATTGATTGCTCTATAACGGTATGTCGTGGAACTTTTTGTCTATGTATAAAATCTTCATTACTTCTATTTACTCTCTATAATTGTTGCCATATTCATTTTTTCTACATTCTGAATATCTTTCCAGTAAATAAATGGTTTATATTAAAATTATGTGCACATTGTACCTCAGCCTCCCCTATACCTTGTCCGATTTGCTCCAAAATAATAGAGCTCTTACTTTAGGACTGCATAATAAACTGTCAACATTTCAACATTCTATCAGATTCTTGATCACGAACAAACAAACGACTTAGAATTTCACGATGTGTTAAAAAAATTTCTACGATGAATATTAAGGAGCGTTAGAAACACTGTACATAAATTCTAATACCTTTTGATTAACATCATACGGTGATATTTAAAGGAATGTAAAGAATTGATGCTTTCTCGTATTTGGATTACGTGATACCAAATACGGCGTAATCGAGAGAATAAGAAATTTTTAAAACTTGAAAAGGGTGTAAGTTTTGTACCAATTGTGGAATTTACATTGAAAAAGAAATTTAAAAAAACTAAAAATTTAATACTTAACTCACTAAATTAGAGAGAATGTTTCTTAATCATAAAAATTCCTATATGGTGGTAATTCCGTTTTTCGTGCAGAACCAGTTCTAATGTCCTAATATTGTACATTCAATTATACTTCTGTTTATATTTTCCCTGCATAAGTAATATTTACATTTAGTTGCGCATTGAGCAACTACAACAACAAAATGTGTAAGAAAAACAAGTGTCCTTTCGTACAATGAATTACACTTAAGTATGCTAAAACGTCTTTATCCTCTTCACAGACAAATTTATAATTTTGGATTTTTTAATTTTTAATTTTTTTATTTTAAAAAGTATTGCAACAATGGTACTTTTGATTGCAAAAGTAAACGTGTGTCAATATCCTGAAGAGGTTAAGAGTTAACATAATAAAAAAAAAAAATTTGTTGCTTTATTAACATATGCGATGCAGCACATTTGATTTGCTGGGCCACAACATCGCTGAAATATTATTTGTTTTTGTAAATATATGTAGGTACATAGACGTCCGCTGAGGGGGTACGGGCCCCCAATATATTTCTCTGTTTGAAAAAAAACCATTTTTACTTAAAAGAAATTTAATAATTGGAACCAGAAAAGTGGTGGTAAGTTCTCCATTTCTCTATTTGTCCAATATAAGTCATTTTAATATTCAGATAATCAAAATTTATACAATTAAAATTCAGATTCAGATAGTCTAAAATTCAGATAAATTAAGATTCCGATATTTTAAAATTCTGAAATATGTATCAATATTGAATTTAATAATAATAAATGAATTTCGTGATTATTTTGGATAAATTATTAAAGAAATGTCTTACTTAACCCTTCTGTTAAAGAAAATTGAAAAAGCAAGAAATTTTCAATATTTGAATTTTGAATTATCTGATTATCAGATTTTTGAAGTATCTTAATTTTGAAATATATGAATTTTAAATTATCTAAATTATTTCAATTTGAATCGGCCAATTAACAATGCAAAGCGAGGTCTTGGTGTAATGGTTTTAATGAGGAGTTAGTATATTTTTTTTGCAATGCGTAATTTATGTAAAATCTGAATTAATTTATTTTATGAATTAATTTAATACAGTGATTTTTTTTTTGTTCAACAAAATTTTTAAAAATTGGAAAGAATTTTATTTTTTTTGTTGTCGAATTGCGTCAAATCTGTAAACTTTAATTAAGTATTTATACATTGTAGACCTTTTTTTGTTTACAAAAATAAATATTTGTAATTATGTATTGTTTTCTTTGCTCATGAACAAAATTTGTGCCTCCCAACAATTTTGATAAGCGGACGCCTATGTGTAGATAGGTATAAATATAACAATACCTTACTCTGTACATGCATGTATAATTGTATACACTGCATAGATACATTTAAGCACATTTTTCAACGAAAAAAATTATCAACAATATTAAAATGTTAATGAACTGTACGGAATTTTAGATAATTGTTCTCGTAAAATTTTCAACTAAAGTAAAAAATTTTTTTTTTGGCACGTGGCTTTTTCGAATTCGAATAGCATAAAAATAATTTTAATTAAAATAATTTTTTCTGAACATTCTGGATGGAACTATTAATTATAACTATGTTAGTATTCAATAACTTCTTAACTCTTTATACTTAAATACATATTTTAATTATGATTGTAATTCTTCTTAGAATCCATCTATTCTCCCAAAAAAAATTTCCTTAAAAATATCTGCCCTAAGTACATACAAATATACTTACATATGTCACATGAATGTACATAACTCGAAAGAATAGAATATCTGAGATTCCATTTACAGTAAGTTTTCTCGCTTACCTTGCAAGATTTTATGTAGTATTTTCATTAATCGTTAGAAAAAAACCCACGATGATATAATAACCATATTAATGTACTTACATACAGTACAATCATACTATGAATGATAATTTAAAAAAAAAACTCATGTACGTTGTATGGATTGTATAAACATATGTAAGTACAGGTAACTCTCGTATAACGCGATATTTCTATAACGCGTTTTCGCTACAAATGCGGTTTTGAAATTGTGGTCGTTCCTTGTACAACGCGGTTGCTGTTTCGTTTAACGCGATTTTGAATTTTCCAATTATTTATTTTTTTACATAAAAAATTTTTTAAAATAGAATTGCCTATTTTATACAAAGCTCATGTATCAAGTTTTCATGGGCTGCGTTGAGAATTAGTCTAATTAATTGAAAACCATTCAAACTCAACTGAAAGATTATTGAAAACAATTTAAATTCAACTTAAATGTGACAGCTGATTTTATTTTTAAAATTTTTAAAAATTAAGTTTTTTTTTATAATTAAAAAAATAGTGTTTTTATTTGATTTGGAAAATAAGAAGTGTTAAAAAAGCTTGCGTAAAAACGATGAACTTTAATTATTTCAGGTCTGGCACCAATCCCCTATTTTTAGATGGATATGGTATTTTTTATTATTGAATATGAATATTTTTTTTTGTGCGAGTTTTTGGTGAACGTATCTATCGCGTAAAAGCAGATTTAGGTGTATTAAGTAATTGTTGTGAATATCAAAAGTTCATTATATCGAAATTGTGAATAAGACTTAAGAAACATTTAATTATGGGATATCATGGGTTTTTTTATATGAAATTTTTGTGGTATTTGAGAAATATTTATTGATTTGTTTGCTATTATGACAATTCGGTATTTTAAGATTTTACTGTATGTATACTGTAAACCTGTTAGGTTTTTCATAAGAAAAAAAAGAAAATTTGATTAACTTTTGAATTTTAAATGTAATGTTGTCATTTGCCCTTGGGCATAATGGGGATCCAGTCACAACTATCTCTGTGTTTGTATACTAAAATATACAGCACTAGGCATCGGTATGTAGGTAGGTAGGTAGTACCTTTTAAAAAAAAAAATAGAGACTTATAGATAATCAATTATTATTTAATTAAAATTTTTATATAATTTTGTTGTCGGTGAGTATGTACGTATGTATGTATGTATGCATGTGTGCACATACACCTTCATCTTATTATTAACTTGTTTAAATTGTCTAAATTTAGTTATTGTTGGATATGCAACGTCTTTGAGGGTGAAGGGAATTCGTAATTAAACATTAATTTTAGATACTCGTATAAAATCCAGTAAAGAAGGAATAATTGGCTACGCTGATTATAACATACCCGCCATATTGTTTATCTATGTGTATATCTATGACTTTTTCTGTGTCTATTTTGTCTGTACAACAAATATATACCTACCTTGTGAGTAAATTGAATACAAATTATTAAAAACCCTAGAAATGACATATAATTTATTGCAGCGCTATAACGGTAGATCGTGGAACTTTTTGGTCTATGAAATCATCATTTTTTTATTCTCTATCATTTTCTTAATATACATTTTTTTCCGTAATCAAAATATTTTTCAGGTAAATGATTGAAAAACCCTTGAAATTACATAAAATTAAGTGAAGTTTTTGGAATCTTAATTTTTGTATTCTCTATAATTATTTCTTATTTTAATTTATTCAACATTCTGACTATCTTTCGAGTAAATGAATTGTTTTTATCAAAATTAGGTGACATTATTTTTTAGATACTTTTAAGACAAAATATTTAAATTGTTGTCGACTCTTAAATAACTGTTCTTAGATTCAAATTCCGTAGCATCAAATTTCAATTTTCCTTTTATAAAACTAATTTTCTTGATATTTTGTAGGTGTAGAATACTATCTATATGTACTATAGTGTATGAAGGGTGGTTCCTTTAAACTTTAAAGCATCCGTGTCCCTAGGCCATTAGTCTATTAGACAAATCCTTTTTATTTTTTTCGATCTCTTCCTTTTCTTGATAATCTGTTTCACATAGTCTAATTCGTTCTAAGTTGTGGATAAAATATTAGCCTATCGCAAGTGACTATGGAATGGGATCTGCAGATTTTAAAAAGAAATCCGATCCACCAGCTATTAGATCAAACATCGACCGACAATTAACCTTAAATCCCCTCCATTGACATTTTTATTTCAACATAAAGTTACAGGATATTTTTGTCGAAGCTAGGATTGGCTTTCGAAATTTTCACGGTACTCAATAAGTTATAACCACTGATCGATCATTGCGGTTTGAGAATCTAAGTAAATAGGCATGCTTACCTATATCAATATCTAAACTTATTTTCCAGGCATAGCGAATATTTAAAATTTACTTTACTTTAGTTGAGCATTATTACGCATAGATACTCCTAGCTAAATATGTCAACTGTTTAATGCCATGCTTCTAATTCAAATCTGTTTTCTAATATATTAAATTCTATTTTTGCTCTAATTACCAACTAAAGTTGCAATTTTTTCTCAATTATTATCAAAACTACATTGTAAGTCTTGATAAACCGGGCATTTACACTGTAGAGCACATGTTACTCTTTTCAGTACCGAAGTTCCGAATCTGTCATGAATTCAACTTAAAATTTAACTTAAATTTAATCAGTTATAAAAATAACACCCCAAGTACTTCATTGTTCAAAAAAGAGCAGGACAGAATTTGACGAGTATGACTGAATTTGATCGGAAATTTGTAATCGAATCGTAAATGTCATGACAACCTTTTCCCGTCGTTTGATAGAACAGTATCCAAATATTTCAGATCCTTACAACGTACGCAGCCATTTAGAACAGAGTGTCAAAACCATTTTTGTTTACAATTCAATTCGATCTTTTGTTATTTAAGATTATTTTGATGAAATATGTATTTATTTTTTTTTGAATATCTGGGTTCATCTATAGAGGCCTAAGGATTTTCGGGTGCTCTAGAATTTTGGAAGTTTTTTCGGAAGAGGTAGTTTAGTTTAGTTAGTGTGAAAACACTAACTAAACTAAACTACCTCTTCCGAAATAACTTCCAAAATTCTATTTTCTATTACTTACATAGCTGATGCAATGGTGGATTATTGAAATTATTGAAATAAACAATAAAATAATAAAAATTGTCCCTAAATTTTTTTTTTATCTAACTACCTTCGTATATTATTATTATTGCTTCCCCTGTGAAACATTTCAAAACAACGCAATACCTTGATTCACTTGTTTGTTTATTTTTCGTTTTACCCAAAACAAGTATGTAATACTAACACCTCAGAAATGCGTAGATTACAATTACAACCATAACAAAATATGCTAGTTTTGATAAATTTATAAAGTTTTTGTTTAAAATTACTAACACTTGAATAATGGGCAGTTATTTTGAATCATACAAATATTTTTTTAGTCAGGTTAGTCGTCAATTATTTGTTTTACTGTTAAGTGGCTGTTCAATTAGTGTTAAAGTGTTAAGAAATTTATGACATGTTTTTTAATTAAACTTTACCCATGCCTATATAGTACCTACATAGTGTATTAAAAAAAAAATTGTGACTTTTTTTAGTTCATTTTGAACTGCAGTAATATTGATTTATTATAGAAATAGTGCAAAATTTTAGAATAATCCTAATCTGTTAACATTACCTGAAAAATTACATAAATGTAAGTGTCTCCTATAAGTTTATAATACGTAGGTACTTTACTTATTATAAAATATATGTATGTAGGTATATATGTGTTTTTCATTTACAAATCTAACCCGTTCACGCATTCATACGCCTTTCCTTAAAATAATCTGCATTGACACTTAAAAATGTTTATATTTAGACTTAATCTCTACCATAACCTATATATTTATTTAGAAACTGGTTATTTTTTCTAAAAAACTTAACTTTTTGTAAATAAAAATATTTGTCATATAAAAAAAATGATTATTTCTCTTTTTTTACATTTAGATGTTATTAAAAAATTTTGTTAGATTATATTATATTCCATTTTTCCGTTGTAACGAAGGTGTTGAAGGGGACGAGGCTGCTGATGTCCGTTTTATTTTATTAAAAGAAATTTATGATATTGAAAAAAAATTAATCTTCAGTTTACTTGAAATCAATTCAAATTAATTAATAATGACAACAGTTTCTTAAACTAAAAAGGAATATGCCCATTTAACAAAATTACACTTTTATTTTATTAATAAGAATAAATATTTTTTTTATTGTGAGCATGGGTGATTAAAGTGCAAAACTTCGATTTTAGGAGTAATGTTTTTTTTTTGTAAAACATCAAAAATTTAGAACTCAGTCAAAACCAAACAAATCATTCATCATCCCCATTCGTCATTTTAATTTTTCATCCAATAAATCTTGCTAAAAATGGAGTTATCCGCGAATCGAAAATTAATGAGAGATTTTTCGTAATCTGCCATTTTATTTTAATAATCACTATCTGACAAAATTTGTTAAAGTTAAATTATGGCTCAGTGGGTGCGGTACAAATAATATAAAATGACTTAGAAAAAAAAATTCTAGTGAAAAAGTAGGTGATTTTTAAAAATACTTAACAATTAAAAAACAAAAAAAAAGAGGGCACGGTAGTTTGATACAGTAATAATAAAAACATTAATAATAGGTATTAATTAATATTTCTTATTTAGTTTACATTTAAAAATTTAAAAGAAAAAATAAAAATCTTCATTTGTATTGAAGAAACGTGTCCATCGTGTTCAATAACATTTCCTTCAAACATTATTTTTACAAAACATATGAAATTTGTTATTGCTGCTTACTTAAAAAGAAGCAAATTTCAATATTTGTAAAATTACCCAAATGTAGAGTTTACTTTTTTTGGTATTTATTTATTTGCTTTTTTGGTTAAATTTGCACGACAAGCAGATTAAACAATTTGTGATCCACTATAATTTGTTTGCCGAGCATTAGTTCGCATTCTACTTCCGCCTCATTGTGGTTATGAAATTTTTTACAAAAAAAAAAATTACAATTACGTCACGGTATCCTACAACACTATAAAAAAATTGTGGTAGTTCTACAATACTAGATAATACCTATTTAACTAATACATCAAGGTTTCGTAGTTACAACACGGAATTATGTTAGAATTTACACCAAAATTGTTGACTTCCAGGCATTATATCACTGCTGTTCATACACCAAAATTCTACAAAAACTGAAAAAAAAACTTGACATACCTAAATGTTTTATAGTAAAATTATAGCAAATATATGAAAAAACCAGTAAAGAAGGAAAAATTGGCTACACCGATTATAATATACCCGTATGAGTACTTGTTTATTATCTGCAACTTTGTCCATGTCTATTTTGTCTGTGCAATAAATATAATTGGATAAATTGAATAGAAATGATTAAAAACCCTAGAAATGACATAAAATTGATTGGAGTGCCATAACGGTTATTCGTGAAACTTTTTAGATAAATGACATCTTTATTTTTTTATTCTATATAATTGTTGCCATATTCATTTTTTCTACATTTCGACTACCTTTCGAGTAAATGAATGATTTATATGAAAATTAGGTGAACACTGTACCACAGCCTCTCCTATTTTTTGTTCGATTTGCTCCAATACAGATCTTATCCTACGACTACATAATAAACTGTCAAATTTTCAGCTTTCTAGCTTCAGCCGTTTGGCCGGAATCTTGATCACGGACAAACGGACAGATGGACGGACGGACATGCATATTTCGACTTAGAATTTCACAAGAAAGACAACTAATTTATATATTTTGAAAAAGAAATAAACAGCTTCGAGTTCTTAAATATCAAAATTAGATGTTTAGATATTTTTTAATTTATTTGAAAAATAGTAAAATGGGAATAGGTAGTTATGAAGTTATGATTAATTTAAAACATTTTTCTATTTATAAACCTTCCTAATATTTTTAAGTCGTAAATAAACTAATGTGACTCCAGTAATTACGCCAAAATAATAATAATACCTATTCAATATTTACCTGTGTGGTAAGCACTGATAGACGGTGAATCCTTTCCTAATTTCTTTTGCGATTCTATCGGGAAAATTTATTTCTGATATTCTTAATGACCATATATAGTAAAAAAGATTGGCGACACTGATCTTACCAATTACTAGATATATAGGACGTAGGTACCTAATCTATTATTATGAATGCCCACAAGTTATTGTAATATAAAATACCAATGAAAAAATTATTGTTAAATCCCGATAGTTAGGTATACCTACATAACCTATGAAATATTACATTTGAATTTCACCTGTATGTATATGTACTCATTACTCATAGTTAATAGTATCGGAATCGGAAGTACAATACCTAATATTGAATATTTAAAAAAAATGTTATTGCAGTTATAATAAATACATATTATTTGGTGTCCTGTAATTGTAAACAACATTTCAAATGTGTACAATACTTATGCTAAAATCTACACAATCATATTTAATCGGGGTTATTCCCGTAAATTTACCCACATGTTGTTAGTGACGTAGTGAAAATGCAAGTGGCTATTCTTTGCGTAATATTAAATACCGTTTTATTGATAAGATTATTATAATGATTATTTTTAGCGGTAACAATTTGGTGGGTAAATTTATTGTAATAAACAAGGCAAATAAGAGCTAATTAAATAACATACTAATTGTTAGAACTTGTTTGTTTTTAATAAATATTTAATAATTTGGAAAACTGGAAAACCAAAAACCAGCCATACTAAATAACTTAGGGGTCCATAACGGTATAGTCAATTATAAACAATTGTATATTACAATTAAGTTCTTATTTTAATTATTATATTGCTGAGATTTATAGTTCGTATTCTGTCTGGTATTGTAACCAGAGTAATTTAGCACTGATACTATAGTTATAATTGATTGAAATATTTACGCTGAATGAATTTCTGAATTTTACTAACTAAAAAAAAGATCTTTGAGAAATTAAGGTAAGGTGGAAAGGGGGGGCTTCAACACTATTTTTATCAAAATTCTACAAAATGTTCAAACTTTCAAATGATGCGGTTACGTTAGGTTTATTTCTCGTTATTTATACCTAATTGATGTTCTTTAATAATAATATTTACCTACTATTTTGCTTCCACACTAAAAAATAAGTGGAAGCTTTGTTTTCACTTTCATTTTTCAAAAATTTAAAATCGAAATTT
>JANSTT010016713.1:0-20344 GCA_026745375.1 Platyura marginata | reverse complement strand
AAAGAGTTTGCCATCAAAAACTCATTTTCGTCAAAACTGCAGATAGACAGTATTGAATATAAGCCCTCGATATGTTAGATTAAACCAAATCAATAAATACCTATGGATCATCAGTTCGTCCACATAATAAATTATCTACTTTATTTGACAACTTTTCTACATATCTTAGTCAACTTGGAATGATCATCATCATATATGAAGTGAAGAATGTAGTGTATGATAGTAAAAAAGTATATGTAGTCAAAGAGTATAGTAAAAAAGCATAGTCAAAAAGTATATCAAAAAACTAGTAAAAAAATATACTAAAAAGTATATTAAAAAAGTATATATAGTAAAAAAATAAAGTAAAAAAGTATAGTTTACAATTATAGTAAAAATGTATAGTAAAAAAGTATAAGTAGTAAAAAAAATATAGTAAAAAAGTTTAATAAAAAAGTATAATAAAATAGGATAGTAAAAAAATAAAGTAAAAAATAGGAGTCGAAAACTATAGTAAAAATGTATAGTAAAATAGTAATAGTAAAAAAATATAGTAAAAAAGTATGTGTTCCGAATATATTTCCAATTTAAATGAATACTTAAAAAAAATTAGGTATTGTACACAGAGAGTAACCCCCGTAAGAGTACTGCACTGTAAACATTTCAGCGTTCTAGTTTTTTTGTTCAACAATGTGTTATTGCTCATCATATAACTATTCTAACAAAAAATGAAAGAGACAAAGGAAAATATAACCGATACTGATATTTGTCGCCTTTCCTTTCGTTGGTCAATTTATTGTTTCCCGAAACTTTTTAAACACTGATGGTACCTATTGATCTTCTTAAATTTCTATTGTAGCTTCTAGCTATATTTTATATGTTCTAATGTATCTAATCTTGTTACGTACAAACTTCTGTTACTTTTTTTAAAAAATGTATCGAAGAACATTGCGATAGGATGATATTTGTTTACTAAGTTAAGTTATTTTCATTAATCTGTGGTCAAAAATTTGCAAAAACTGCTGCTATACATAAATTTGTATAAACAAGAAATAAGATAAGGTTATAGCTGAGCTAGAAAAGGTTAAAGTGCACAAAATAATTGCAAATACTTATAGATAAACAAATAAAGCAATGCATTTCAGATATGTAAGCATGGGTCAGGTCAGTAATGTATTACAAAAAGAGTATAATCGATTAATAAATTCATGTTACTGTGTAATCACAAAAATTGGCAAAAATTTTACAAATTGTAACATTAGAAAATTAAAAAAGGTTTTTTTCTCGTTAAAAAATGTTTATCTAGGATTCCACTAATAAATCATTTCAATTCGAATAGATCAAAATGTTGAAAATGAACATTTGTGGCCACTTTTTCAAATTGAATCACAATCTGAACAAAATGCATACTTAATAAATAAAATCACGTCACGTCCGGCTTTTGTCAAAAACTGTTTTTCTAGATTAGTGAGAAGCGGCCATTACAAAATAAAATTCTATAATAAAATGCATAACGAGACATTTCTATTGATATGGGGAAAAAAAAGAACGCGCCATCGAATGATAATAAATTTTGTCGAGATAACCCAATATTATAAGACAACTTTCGTAGAAATTTTTCCAAACAACATCAGTTGAAGTTTGAATCTAAGCTAAAGAATACTTAAACGAACACGAATTATCCCAGTGCATCAGATATGGCGAAATTTTTTGTAATTTTTTTCTTTTCTTCTTCTAGAAGATAATTAAATTGCAAATTAATTATAATTTTTTGTTGAAGCTTTTCTTAATCGTTTTAATCGTGTGTGCCTATGCTGCACCATACGGTGACGAAGATGATGATGGCAGAGGCGGAAAACATAATGAACACAATGATTCCGATCATGGTTCGTCAAATAATGGCGGTGAGTCGCATGGAAGGCATCATGGTAATTTATTGGGACAGGATGGCCATGGTCAACGATGGCATAACACACAGAAACATGAAAAATGTGATCATGATCATGATCATAATCAGCATAATCATAATGATGGACATGGTGAGTTGGTGATGTTTTCCGAAATTCAAATAGAGAGAGTGAGATGATTGTATCTTGATGAATACAATTATTTGTGAAATCAAGTGGTGACTAATGTAGTTGTTTGTTCTGTTTTAGGAAAAGCTTACTAAATGATCAACTATTAATACTAAAATGATCTTCAACGTAAATTTACGATTATCATACCTACAAATAATAATTGCAACTGTACTGTATTTTATCTAAATTAAAAATGTCGGAATTATTTTTTTAGTTAGGAAAAATAAAAGTTAAGAAACGAGACGGATTAAATTAAGTTAGTTAATTGATTGTCTACATAATTGTTATTTTAAGAATAATAAAATAATGCGGAAAAAATAACTTTTTTAAGGTCACTTAAAATAATTTGATTCAAACGCTTAAATTTATTTAGAATGCGCCTTTATTCCATTTCAGATTATACAAAGAACATACCTCAATACCTACATATACTGCATTTTTAAAATAATAAATATAGACCATTGTTTCCTATTTCTTTAATTGTTAAAATTATCAATAATCAATTTCCATATGGTATCTTATAACTGTTACAAACACTTTTCTAAAAAATGATTACTAACTGACCTAAGAGCTAATTTTTTTTTAAAAAAAAATCTGTAAGACGATCCCATGCCGTCCATTGCTATTAATCGTTGAAGTGAGGCCAAAGTATTGAAATGTAACCAATAAATTGGGAATCGAGCCGATTAAGCAAAAAACTTAGGCAAACATGGACATATTTTTTTGGTAGAAGTTCGTAGTGAAGATATCTAAAATCGAAATATTTGCATGTGCCATAAATCAATACTAAAAATATTGATATGATAGATTATTGGCCAAAGAGGGAGCAATGCTGACCACAAAATGAACGAAAAGAAAACAAAAAATTAAATATACAAAATATATAGAGTATCAAAACAAGGAATCTGTGTTCTAAAACTTGGTGCATGTCCAATTTTATAACGATAATTATAGTATGACGGTAAATTCGTTGACTATTATTTTTAGTCCATCAGTAAAGTAGAATTAAAAAAAAATGGAGAATAAAGTATAACCAAGGCCTTAATAATTTTGGAGATCACCATCTTATTTGATATCAAAGAAGAAGGACTGATGCAAAAGCCAATTAACGAAAAATATTAAATTTTAGCCTTATTTTAATGTGGCTTTTGAAAATGGATAGAAATATGAATTTCTGATACTTGGTACCTCTTGATGTACAAGTACATACCTCTACCTATTTATATGTAATTAACAACAACTTGTTTGTAATTTAAATGATAATATAGGTATATAGATATTAATTAATTACTTAGATACATTACTACTATAAGATTTCTTAATTTGACAAGAAATTCTTGTTTTATAACATTATATATGCACATACCTACAATTACTCATATTTTTGAAAATCTTTTACGTGCTATTATGAATTATTTAAATTTGGTATTTATTAGGTAAATTTCAACAAGTAATTAAGCATACATAATTATATGTTTATGTATAAGAACTTAAAGACAAACTATTGATAGAAACATTTCGAATTATTTCAACAATAATTTTGTGTCATCAAATTTAAAAAATGAAAAAAAAAAAATCTGAACATTAACATTAAAATTTTTTTACAGTGTACAAATTCACTAATCATTAATAAAATTTTGCTAAATGGAGACAATTAATTCCCTATCGTTGCATTGAACGGTAACGAAAACGGACGGCACACAGTCAGTTACACCATGTAGACTGCGTTATATTGAAACCGTGTTGTAAATAAATACCGTGTTATACGAGGGTTTAGTGTACTGTATTATTACGATATCACACTTTGTCATAATATCTTCAAATTTGGTACGCTTCAAAAATGTTACTCAATTATAAATTTAAAACCCATTTTGGTCATAACTGTTACGAACTCAACAAACTAGAAATTGTTAGAGAAAAGGACATAATAAAAAAAATAAAGAAATAAATTCTCTTTTATCTAATGATGGTATCTGGTCACACAATAATATTGGCGTACGTGAGTGATTTCTCCATCGAAACTAATTACAATTTCTGTGCGTTTAGTTGGTGACAGCCATGACCAAAATGTTAGTTAAAAATTTGTGCTATAAACAAATATTTTAGGCTAATACAAATTCGAATTTCATTATTAAATCTTCTGTATCCAAATGTAGTAAATCGGCTAAATCATCTATGTGCACCACCACTAGAAAAACTGCTCCCACAAATATTCCGATAATAGCGGTGATTATATTGATTATGATAATGATCGCCAAGATAATGATAAGCGTGGTAGTCGGAATGAAGGGCAGAATAAATTTATGAATCATAATGATAATTTTGTCGTTGTACTTGTACCAAATGATTTATTTGAGCCGTTACGTTGGCCAAGAGAATCTGTAATAAAAAAAAAATTATAATAGAAATTAAAACAATTATTAATTATTTGTTTAGAGCCGAGTTAGTTTAGTCCCATGCTGTGGTTATAGAGTTATTTTTAAATATCCATTATTTCATGACTTTTGGTGAAAAGTCATTTTTTTTAAATTGCTTATGTTCTGAGTTAGTAGGGGGTCCTAGTTTTTAAAATTGCCTTGTAGTGTAAATTTAAAAAAAAAATCATAACTTTGAAAGCATTAGGCAGATTTTGATAAATCAGAGCTTATTTTTGAGGGAAACGGAAAAGCTTTTTGGAAGAAATATAATGAAATTAGGTGGTCTGTTTTACCCAAAAAAAAATAAAAAAAATATTATTGTTTTACCTTATTTTCCTTCAAAAATAAGATATAACTCCTCAAAATCGAAGTTATGAATTTTTGAAATTTACACTACATAATAATTTTTAAAACTGAACTCCTCCCTACTAACTCGGAACAAAACGAATCTCTTCAAAAAAAATTATTCTTTTTTGTAAAAACTACATATCGTCAAAGATTTATCGATTTATGAAATTTTGAGCTCAAAAATGGTTCGATTTAAAAAAAAATGTTAACCAAGTGACAAGATAAGATATTGAGAGACATCGAATTATAGTAATATAAAAAAAAATTATAAAAGTTGACAATATTGCGCAATAGAGTAAATTGTTCATCATTCTACTCTTAATTTTGTTTAAACATTTCAGAGAGATTAGTCTTGTCAGTAAGATTTCCGATCTTGGATTTTTTGATATTTAGAAGTAAGTTTTTGACAGTGTTTTGTTTATTGTTTAGCAAATTTATATCAAATAGTGAAATTAAATCTTATATTCGATACTAATATCATAATCATTTTTAGCGTTCAATAGTTAAAAATTCGAAAATTTAATTACTGTGTTTTTAAGTGTGTTTTTATGTTTTTTTCTGAGAGAAACCAGTAGGGGGTAAGTTGAGACTAGCAGTATTATCATATTATATCAATGGGAATTATTCTAATTCAATGATTCTGCAATCTACAACACTTGCTACCCCGAACACACCTATCACACCCTCCAAATTGACGGTTTGTTTGGTTAAACTTGATTCAACTGTATTTGATAGCAGTAAAAAAAGAAAAAAATGGTAACTTCTACTCAAACCAAATATCAAATACTTACTTTTTATCTACATTTGGTGTACCTACACAGATAATTTATATAAAAGAATTGTTAAAAATACAAATGCACTCCTAACAACAATACGTTTTCAAAACTGTATGTGGGAAACTTATCGGCCGGTCCGGCACCCTTATTTTCCAGATGATACACACATGTTTGAGAGGGGATAGAAGAATTGTACTATGCAATAGGGTGGTTTCATTGAAAAAATTGTCAAACTCAAAAACTTCTTGACTTGAAAACGTTCTATAGGGTTTTCCAACCAAAAAAATTGTTTAAAAAATGATTTAATATTGATTATGATTTGGCGTAAATAGCTTAAAGGTGGAATTTGACATAATTTTCCCAAAGTCAAAGCTCAATTGTATTTTTTTTTGAACTTACGAAAAAAGTGATCATAATCATGAACAAAGTAATAAAAACAAAATTAATAAGTAGGTTTTTTTTCTAATATGCATATTTGTTTGGCTGATGATTTTTAAAATCAGTCTTAGAGAAAAATTTCAAAAAATCTGGTCGTACATCGACTTTTTTTATACTTTTTTTATACTTTATACGACCATTTTGTAATTGAACTTTCCGTCAAAACTAAAAAAAAAAAAATCTATCAACTAAGTATGAAAATATAAATTTCGTATTTTTTTTTTAAATTGCACCCTAATGAGCTTGGGTGAGTATTGGTACACTGGAAAAAAATGCGAGTGTATGAATTTCTATTTTTATTCTTATATGTATAGTTATACAAACATATACTTTTAGATACAATTTATAAATCCTACATAAATGTTGTTCCTATATTATGGTATATAAAATGTACATATTGGGAAAGATGTACAATGTACATACATAAGATTCTGTAGAGAAGTCTAAAAAAATGCACGTTCATGATGGTTTATCATTTATATGGTTCTGTGAATTAGTAACAAATTAGGTACACAAACAATTTCTTTCAGTCAATTTATATTTGTTTTAGTTTTACGTCCTTTTTGTATTAATAAAAAATTATTTCCTATTTAGTATTAAATATTTAATTATTTTTAAAGCTCTAAAATTACATCAATAACATTTGTACACTTAGAAATGTTTGCCATGGCCGCCATGACCGCTATGACCGCCATGACCACTATGGCCTCCATGACCACTATGGCCATGGTTGCCACCATGGCCACTATTGCTATGTCCGCCGTCGCTGTTATGTCCTCCACCATTGTGTCCTTCATAATGTCCGCCGCCACTATGTCCATCATAATGTCCACCGCCACTGTGTCCACCACCACTGTGTCCGCCGCCACTGTGTCCGCCACCATTGTGACCACCATCTAATCGTCCACCGTCATTATGTCCTCCCACATAATGATCTCCACCGGCAACATTATGTCCACCTCCACCATGGCCTCCTCCACTGCTATGTGAACTACCTCCATTAATTCCACTAGATGCTGAGACATAGAGTGCCAAGGCAAGGAAAAGTGTAATAATAGTCTGAAAGAAAATTATTACAAATTAAAAAAAAAATCCATTTTCTCAGAGATTTAGTTTTGGTTTTAAACGGGAATTTATGAAAAATTCGTCATATTCTTTATATTAACAAATTATGTTAACTTTATTTGTTTTAATTTAATGAAATATGAAATCATCTATAGCATACGTACATAAATGCATACATACAGTATGTATAAAAAAATATATTTACATTTTAAACCAACAATGGAATAATTTTTGAATACAATCTCACCACACCTACAGAACATATAAAATTAGAATATTTCTGGTTATCTTCCAAGATTTTATTATAAATAGACCATAATTGACCAACATTGAGTTATGTTTATTTACAAACTTACACTGTACAGTATGTATGTATCTATGATATTAGACATAAGAGTATGATTGATTAGGGGACAATATGACAAACATAAACAAAGAATATGTCACATCAAAGATTTTATTTAAATTCACAACACGTGATATCACTTATTTACAGTACAAGAACAAATAAAACACTGGACACAAAATTATAATAAACCTACATATCCGCACAAAAACCTTACTCAGAAGTCTCAACTTACCAAAAATTTCGACATTTTCGGTGTTGTTGTCAACGGCAAACTAATAGAAAACAATACAAATGATTTTCTTTTATGTACCAGCCAAACCGATGGTCTTCAGTGTTGTAAAATCATTTATGATTATGGAATGTGCGAGCAGATTTACTCATTCTAATCAGAAGTAGCCTAAGGCAAAAAGAAACACAAAATCATAAGAATGTCAGGTATACCTAACTAGACGAAATGGTTATATGTATTGTGGATTTTTTGGGATTTAGACTCTAATTAAATGTTAATGATATATATATAGAGGTATCTCAGGTAGACTTTCTTTCAATATTTTTCTCAGTATGGAATAGTTTTGAAGGTTTGTTTATTCTTCGTTAAATTTTTGTTGGATTATTTCAAGGAGTTATTAAGGTTTTAATAAGCGATAGGATTTGAATAAGATATCAATATTATATTTAAAATAAATTATTTTTTTGTAGGAACATACTTAAAGAAACTCGATCCCGTAAGTTGTGAATAAAAAATTATGTATCTTATAAACAATTTTTTTATTAAAAATAAAAAATTAATTTTTTTTGTATTAAATTTTCTAGATTTAAAATTACTAACAAAATTTCATTTAATCACAACACTTGAATCACATACATTTGTTCAATATCGTCCAGCTGAAATTGAAAGACATTGATAAATAAATTCATGACAATATTAATGAAAATGTGTATGCTTACCTATTTACCATAGCCACCTCCATAACCACCACCTCCACCACCGCCATAACCACCTCCATAGCCGCCGCCACCTTTATGTCCCCCACCGTATCCACCACCACCGCTTCCGCCTCCAAGACCTCCGCCAAATCCACCGCTACTACTTTCAATATCAACAGCAACGTTGCTACTTTGACCTCCACCTCCAAAACCGCCACCACCAAGGCCGCCACCACCAAGACCGCCTCCGCCATGGCCACCTCCGCCTAAACCACCTCCACCCAAACCACCACCTCCACCGCCTCCACTTCCGCCGCCTAAGCCTATACCTCCACCGCCAAGACCGCCTCCACCTCCATGTCCGCCAATTGCACCTCCGCTACTGCTTTGCACATCAACACCAACACTACTACTTTGAGCTCCAGCAAAACCACCACTAAAACCTCCACCGCCAAGACCACCACCACCACCTCCAAGACCACCGCCGAGCCCACCACCACCACCTCCAAGACCACCGCCGAGCCCACCACCACCTCCATGACCACCACCTCCAAGTCCACCACCTATAATGCCACCTATTATGATAAAAAATATTTTTAATTATATACATTATTCCTTCGTTTTTAATATTTAGTGTAGATATTAGGTAGACCTGTGACTCCATTCTGATATATCTCTAAGAGTTAAGAGTTAGGAAAAAAACTACAATAATTTCCGTGATTAATTTTTCCTATTTATTATTTGTTATTCTGGTAATTTGAGAGACAATACAAAATGTTTGCTTGCGAAAAACAAAATCAAAAAAATATATTTTTAAGAAAATTGTATTGGCTTTTGAAATATCGAATAAAAATTATAAGTTTTCTTAGGAAATGTAAAAGACAAATTGAAAAATTTGAGATGAAAACAGAGGAAGATAAAAATTGGATAGTTTGGTCGAATTTTCTGTACCGTACTAAGAATCCCAATTAATTTTTTCTCAGTATAAATTTGAATTAGTCTACTAGGTATGGTATACAGTAATTACTGGATACAAGCTAATCTAACAAATTGGATTAATAGTAATAATAAAAATACAAACCTCCTCCACTACTGCTTTGAACTTCAACGCCAACACTACTACTGCCACCACCAAAACCACCACTAAGTCCACCACCACCAAGGCCACCACCAAGTCCACCACCACCCAGTCCACCACCACCACCAAGTCCACCACCACCTCCACTAAATCCGCCACCTCCATGTGAACCTCCACCTCCAAAGCTACCACCACTAAATCCACCTCCATATCCGCTTAATCCACCACCGCCTCCACCAATCTCATAAGCTTCATAACCATTTAGTTGCTCTTCACCACTAACACCAAAGCCTATTTGACCACCTCCAAGGCCGCCTCCTCCTCCAAGGCCTCCTCCTCCTCCATAGCCACCACCATATCCTCCTCCACCGCCATAACCGCCGCCACCTCCGTATCCACCGCCACCGCCACCATATGGATTAGCGATACTTGACAGTATAAACGTCAGAAAAATAACCTAAAATGGGAAAAAAAGTATCATCCAATTAGTTATTTCATATTTTATCTTTATTACAAATTTACTAATATTTTCTTTAATAAAAACGCTCCTAATCCTTAAATATAAACATCTATGATGAAAAATAACTCCAAAATGAATTTTCTGGCAATATAAATTAAAAAAAAATTCTCAAAAAATTTAGTTGTTGACTACTTTTGATTGGAAATATTTAATAAATAATGATGACTAAGTATGTATGTATACAAAATTTAAGAACGATCGTAGAAAAATAATGCGACTTAAAAAAACCCACTTCTAAAGTTCTAAACTACATGTAAATCTTAACTTATATTTATTATGCCACCTATAAAAATTCAATTTTTGATCAATTTGACAAATTTATTCCTAATTATTTATTGACTCTTGATTTTGACGTATTACCGTATCTAAGCGATAAATTTTATAAATTATTTGTTTTAAAATCTGAACGAAGGCACAACGTTTTTAAAAAGATGTTTCATTCAAGAATCTATAAATATTTTTAAACTTATTAAGAAGAATTTTTTTCTATTTGTTTTCTTCTAGTTTTCATATACAAAAGACACTTTTTTTAACGAATTTTAGAATAAAAATGGCGAATGCCAGCAATTTGAAATATCTGGTTAAAAATAGTAACAAAAGTTCACAAATGGTAACTAAATACTCGTATCCAACTAAATATTTGCTTTTTTCCCTAATTGAGGGCTGATAAGTTTTTATTCTTTGATGTATTTATTTATTAAGTGTAAGATTTTTTTTTATAATCACTGGTTATTATAGCAAAAATATTAATAACGAACAATTTTGCCATAAATTAAAAAAATAATCCAAGTTTTATTTGGTATTCCTTTTAAAGATCATTTTTGAACAATATACACAAAACTCTATAAAATTTCTCACAATTAGGGTCACTTAAGTGTTTGTATACAAATTACCACTTACCAAACACTTTTCCATCGTTTTATAACTAATATTCCTAATGCTTAGAAACAAACGACTAAAGAATCTTCTAAAGAGTTAGATGATTTTATACAGAAATTACTCAAGGTTAATCCTGTATGACCGGCCACAACAAAAGAAGTATAAGTACGTCGTATAGAACGTTTTTGAGACCTACAGAATGTAATCAAGAAGATGCTTTTGCGAACTTTTTGTTTTTTGCATAATTTTTGTTTTTTCTTCTTCTTCTGCGAATAGCAAAAAATCCAATTGAACCAGTGATAGAGGTTTGGTGGATGTAAGAACAAGAACACATATGTATGTAAAGTACTGTATATACAGCTAAGATAGAGAATTGATTTCGAGAAAAACGTGTATTCCATTTAAGTATTATTATCGGGTTTACTTCATCAATAATCGTGGGTTCAGTTTTAGGTTGTTTTATTTTCATGGTGATCTGAACTGTTTCTATTTAATTTTAAATCGGAAATTTTCAACTTTTTTTTTTATTATTAATTGGAATATATAGAATTCTAGATAAACGGTCGTTAACCAGATGTGGTTCTGGTTATATCCCAGCCAGCAATAAACATTGCGTCAGATGAGAATTTGTATCTTCTGTCATGTATGTATATGTATTTGAGTCAGTAAGGCCACTTACATTTATTAATTGATCAATTCGAATTCATTATCTAGCAAATACAAGAAATTAATAATTTAATCTTTTAATCGAAGATCAAATCCACGATTTCAGTGCATCTTTAATAAATTGTAACGATAATCGTTCAAATTTCCTTTTATGTAAACAAAATAGACACATAATCTTCTAATATAAAAGTTTCAGTCAAAGTTTTGTCAAGGTTACACAGTTACAGCACTGCTAAAAACAACGCTTGACACTTAAAAAGCTCTTCATGAATTGTCAAGTGACAGCAGTTTTAGTTTTGATTGATTTCTGAATAGCTTTTTTCACATGGTGTCTCATAATTTATTTGAGATATTTTCTTAAATCTTAATCTAAATCTTATAATCATAAAATAAATGGACAATTATGTGTGAGAATTGAGTTGGATGTCAAGTCATTGATTATTATTTTTGGATGTATAGTTGAGCTGTTATACTAACGGTTCATGGTGTGGCTTAAATTAAGTTCTATTCAAATAGGTCTACCTAAATTACATAAGATACAGATAAATCATGTTTCGTTACACGCATATACTGATGGTAATATGCACGAATTGTGTGTGTTGCTATCGTCCAATTTAAGCAAATTACCTACACGCACAGACAACTTAAATGCGTTGACCCTTCGTTTAATTTCCTACAGGAAGTCCTGATTCGGTTAAATACAATACTCATGATATGACATGAAGTCCCACCAAATTTTAAGTAATTTTATAGATGTCTGAGCATACACTCAGAAAAAGATTTATTGTTATTAATAAGATTTATTTGTTAAAATTGGGCCAACAAAAATTTTTCTCCCATTAACAAAATCGAATATTTACGTATTTCCTCTGTATTTTAACAAAATTTTGTGTTGTTGTTAATAAATTGTATTAAGTGTGTTGGCGTTTTTTTTTAAAATATAATCTAACATTTTGTAATTACATCGAAATATGAAAAAAAATTAAATTTTCGTTAAAATTTTTTCAATATGACAAATATTGTATTTTTATTTACCTAAAGTTAAAGTAACAATAATTAGGTAAGCAGAAGACAAAATTCTATTACTGAAAGAAAACCAAAATGAACAAAATCTGCGTAATATAACAAAATTGTGTAACAGACAAAATAAATTTAACAAATTTCGATTTTGTCAATACGAATAAATACTTTTTTGGGTGTAGTAGTAGTTTGAGTACTTTTAATAACTTTTAATAAATTTCATTAGAATTTCTTTGTCCATTACAAAATAATTGATTGCTTATGAACGTCGCGTCGTTTGACGTTTAATATTTGTTATTAATGATCGTTTTGTGTAGAATGTATAGGATTTTGTCATATTTGCCAAAATTTGAAAATTAACTCATTAAAAATACGTAGGTCTTCATAAAAATTGTGGATATTACCTACATACATATGTACATAGGTAAAATAAAACTTTCACAATGGTATTTAACAATATGAATTATCTTAATGTGTTTCGGTGATATTTACATTTACTTGTAGTGTAGAAATTCCGTGTAACTCTTTGTATTTTAATTATAAATTAAACATGAAAGGGTTCGAATAAAAAGTTATCTTATTTTTGGCAAAAACTAACGTTAAAACAGATTTTTTTTTTCTTGGGATAATAATAAACTAAAAATTTAAACTTTAGCCGTTTAGACGTAATATTGATCACGGACGGACAAACATGCGTACTTTAACTTAAAATTTCATTAGAAATTGTTACAAACTATGTACTAAAGTTATAATACCCTTTGATGCTATGCTCATATAAAGGGATTCTGATACGTATCGAAAATATTCCAAATTCGGGAAGGAAAATTTTTTTTTGTTCAGATTTTCTCTTAGGATTAGATTGTCGGATAAAGAATATTTAAAAAACATATTTTTCCTAAACTTTGGGACCATTGTTCGAACGACTTTTTCCCCCAGTTAGGTTCTTTGAATATTTATCAGATATACGAATCAATATACGAATTGATGTAGTAGGTATAGATGTCGGCATCTAAAGCGTATTGAAATAGAAATTTTTCATAAATTCAAAATCTAAGAAATTGATTTATTTTTAAATATTCCTCTATTTTATGGTATGATTTGAATAAAATATTAAAACATGAGCCACCCTAGCGTCTAATGAAATGTACGTTGACATTTTTGTTACATTTTTTGTAGAACATCAAAAATTCAACAAAAATATTGTACAACTAACAAATTTTTTTACAAAGCTCATTATATTGTTGAGAAAAACAAAAAACAAAATTTTATATAATCGTTTCTGTTACAAATAACGTTTTAATAAAATTTCATTATATCGTTTCGGTTCCGTTATAACAAAATATTTCGTTTTTTTTCGGTTTCGTTATTTGAACACCGAAAAAAATTGAAAACAATATTGGCTTAATTCGTAGGTAGGTAGGTTCACAACAATTTGATTTTGCGTAAAAATTCGTCTAAGAATATTTTGTAGTCTCCTGCTTATATGTATAGGTACATTTATTTAGTCAACAAGAGTAATAAAATAAATTGTATGAGGGTATTTAATTATTCAAAAAATAAAAATAAATTTTTTTGTTTACATATGCGTCTATCTGTCTCTGTGGTTATAGTTTTTTTTTCTTATTAATTTCAAACAGGTTTAATTTAATATGAAGAACATCCATTCATCAGATTGACTTTGGCATCACTTTTTGCTTGTAAGCATATGATGTTTAAGTATCTACATACACGCGTAATTATAATCATACGTATGTATCTACCATTTAACAAAAAATTAACTGCCTACTTAAGTATAAAACCCCCCCCCCCCATTAATTGGTAATAATACCACAAATAATTGCAATTTCTTTGGAATTGTTTTGGAAAAATTGTAAATCTACAATAATATTTAAAATACTTCTAGGAAAAGTAAAGATGGATACGAATGGTAAAATTTTGTTTTTTTAAGCTATATAAATAAAGTATTAATAATAGAGGAGAACACCCAATTATTGGAATACAATTTTCGAATACGACTTGTAAATTATCGAATTGGAGACGATTTGATCCGAGTGACAAGTTTCTTAGCGACCAAATATGGCAATAGTTTTTGGTTGTGGAGCAGTACTCAGTGGATTTGAGTGGTCCTGCCAAAAAAAATAAAAAAATTAGACATACTGTTCGCTACAGTCAAAATTAAAAAGATTAGATAATTATTTTCCTTCTTTAAATTTGGCTTCCTGTGTTAGTGGGATTAAAATTTAGTATTTTTCATTTTCTACTTTTCCCCCTTTTTTTGTAAATACAAGGTGAGTCTTTAGTAAAATTGTAGAGAGGGGAACAACATTTCAACAACAAATTTTTTTGAAATTCTTATATTATTTTTGAAGGAAAATATTTTCGCTTCATTATTTTTTCGGTCCATGATCATGTGCATTGAACCATATTGTTATGGTGACCATGCAAAGAGTAAGGATGAACAATTTACTGGAAAGGAAAGGATTTCTTTATATTTTCCGGAATCGCCATTTTCTACTATTACTATATACGTAATGTACGTACATACATATATAGTATGTACGTACATATGTATTTATGTATGTTGTCTATCAATTCTATTATTTCAACTTATTATAAGAAGACTAAACTCTTGGCACTTAAATATGCGCCTAAAATATGATTGTTGCGAATTTTTTTTGTCGAATTGGCGTTGAAGTGGATACTTATAAAAATAGATTTTTTTTTGTTAACGTGTTGTTCACTAATGAGCAAAAAGCGTGTACACGTTTCAACTAAAACATTCCCAGATAGTGATATCATTGTGAATTGAAGTCTAGCGTAATTCTCACAACAAAAAAAAACTGCAGATATAACAATTAATAATAGAAGGGG
Source organism: Platyura marginata (assembly GCA_026745375.1). Taxonomy (NCBI): domain Eukaryota; kingdom Metazoa; phylum Arthropoda; class Insecta; order Diptera; family Keroplatidae; genus Platyura; species Platyura marginata. Next base: position 4,933 of record JANSTT010016713.1, on the reverse strand, counting down.
GAGGGGTAGTTTTTGTTTTTGTTAAAGGGAAATTTAACACAATTTGTTTGTACTAAAAAGCAACACAATAATATATTTTAAAGGATATTCAGAAAAATATTTTCTATTTACATAATTTACATCACAATCAGACTTAACATACAGATGCTAAGGTATTATATTTTATTAAACCAATACCTAACCTAAGTATTAATCTAAAAAATAAATTTTGAAATTTCTAATATGGACCAGGAGGACCATATATTTCCTGTGGCTGAACAACAGTATCAGAAGAACTCGATTGAACCACTGTCGACTCCGGAACACCTACGCTATATGTTGGCTGATACTCAACTTTATTGTATTGTCCATACGATGGACTCGGATAGTAGCTACAAATAAAAAAAAAATTAATCACTATATACTATTTGATTATAGTAAAAAAATTACGTATAAACTGGTGGTGGAATTGATTCATAATTAACGTAGCTCGTTTCGTGTGCTGGCGTTCTGCTTCTTAATGATGAAAATAGTGGCAAAGATGAACCTTGAACTTAATTTACACCTTCATTTAATAAACATTCTGATTATATTGTAATTTGAAAAAAATTACCAGCACTTTGAATAATATTTTGTGCTCCTGTTACTAATCCCTGTAAAGGATTCGCAACTCCGCCCCCAATACCACTAGCCAATGGTCTAGTAATGCCAGATATCAACCCTTGTATAAGGCTACCACCAATACCGCCACCACCAATGCCGCCACCACCAATACCACCACCACCAATACCGCCACCACCAATACCGATACCACCAAAACCACCACCACCACCATCAACAACAGACGCTACTGCATTTGAACCACGTGCTAATGAACCACCTAAAGCACCGGTTATGGCACCACTTAATGCACCAGCGCCAAGACCGGCACCAAGACCTGCTCCAAGACCAGCACCAAGTGCACCAATAGATTTCAGTGGACCACCACCTTTTAATCCAAACGGAAACGGAACTGGCACTTTAAGTGGAATTGGAATTTTTACTGGTATTGGAACGGGAACAGGTACGAGGAAGGGTTTTGACTTAAGTTTCTTCAGTTTAGCAAGCAAACCTGCAGCTTTCGCAACTTTAATCGCCTTTATAGCCTTAATGGCTCCTATTTTAATAGCAATTGTTTTTTTTGCCGCTCGTATTGGTGCCGTGATTGCACTAAAAACAGCAGCTTTGACGGCTTTAGCCTGTACAAAATTATTTCAAATAGAATTCGGCAACTTAATGAATATTTAAGGAAAAAAAAAACTTACAGCACCAACTGTTTTAACCGCAGCAATAGCAGCTTTTGCTTTAACTTCTTTAGCAACGGCAACATGTGCAGCAATATGAGGTGCTTTTACGGCAATAGCTTTAGCTTTTAACAACTTGAGCTTAACATGGGTTGCATGAACATCGTTTGCCAAAAGAACGCCTGCAATCTATTTAAAATATTATATATATATATATATTTAGATATATAAATCGAACATTTGTAATGTTTTGAGAATATAGTACGGTGACTTTTGAATAATATTTCAGAGTAGACAATTGATTTTACGTAATTTAATTTTTTTTTTGTATCTAAGAATTTCACTATTTATAGTTAGAAATTTGTTTTGATCTTTGAATATCGAAATATTTATGATACGTTAAAGAAAACACTTATTTACATATGAAAAACGATTAATTTTAAATAAATAAATGTCACATTTTAGAGAAATGCTCAGTATTTAAAGAGATTTATTTATTATCATTTACTAAAATCACAATTAAAAAAAAATTAGCACTTTATTTAGATTTTCAAAACAAAATTAGAATTTAAAAAAAAAAATTTAAATATTAATAAAATAATTTTATAAGTACCACCAAAAATAATATCGTCTTCAAACCCATTTTAAATAGGTGATTAACGATCACTGCACAAAATATAAATTTTCAAATATTCACTGTAATCCAAAATCCAAAATCCAAATGGTGTTAATTGTCTGTCGATAAAGAGTTAAACTAATTGAAATTAAAAATATCATTTAACTTATATATATTACCACCATAAATTTAAAAGACGCCTCACCACCAAAAATTACTTAAAAGACATCGTTTCGCTATAGTTTCACTTTGGCAAAATTCGATTATCTAAAACAATTTTGCCTGCGGATGTAAACAATCCATTATGAAAAGTAATGCAGATTTTAAAGTAAATTGCAATAACACTATGTACATAGGTATGTTGGTAATTATGCTATAATCAACATGATAAAACAGGATTATGTTTTATTAGGCAAGAGTCGTTCGTTAAAATTTGTCGGTATGGTATTTGTGATCGAAGGTTTTCTTGTGTAATGTAAAAACTGTCAGTTGATGGGCACATATAGTTTACAATAATTTACTAAAACGAGAGTAAAAAATCAAAATTTTAAATTCAAAATTCAAAATTGGACGAAGTACACCCAATAATTTCTCTATTTAGTACAGAAATTAACAGAACCCATATTGACCCAATAATCTATATAGACAAAAGGTGTGTTGATAACACATCGTATTAATTCTTGCCATCTAAAATGGATACATCAAATGCGGTCTTCCAGAATATCTTCAACAGAATATAGATTGGATTAGGGATCTTCTGTGTGTGTTTTTTTTTAATATCTTATAAAATGTAGTTACCGTTTTAAAGATGGCAGAACGGATAAGTATAGTAAATAAGTATAAAAAAAAAAATTCTAAATCAAAATTATCAGTATTACTTTAAGAATATCGTTGGTCATAAAAAACTTCCTACTTAATTTTTTTTTTCTTAAATATAGTTACCCACAATAATGTAACAAAAAAACTGAAAATTATTTTGTATTTGTATAATTTTTTGAAAATTTTGTTATTTAGTGAGAGAAAATACAAAAATTACATGTTTTTTTAGAAAAAAATTGTATGGGAAGGGGTCGAAGGGGTTTGGATGTGTTTGCCCATTTTTAATACCAGAGTTTTTGCGATCCCAAAAAACCTTAAATCCAAAATTTCGTTAAATTATCTCAACACGTTTTTTAGTTACGTGTTTCTGAGCGAACGACCGATACTTCGTTGAAAAAACACAAAATGGGGGTTATATCTTGAAAAAAAAAATAGGAAGCCAAAATTTCCTTTTTTACAGTAGGAAGTGAAAATTCATCTCATATCAAGTAATTTTGCTTAAATCCAAAGGAATTTTTGTAATTTTTTTTCAATTAACAAAATCCTTGTCTTGGCTGTTGTATTTTCCTTTAAATCTTACCAGTCAATTTTATACAAAGAATCAACACTTCTTGCATGTACTGTACATACATATAATTTATTCAAAAATTTATAAAATCAATTAATTAATAATTAATTTATTTTCTAATAATAATCTAATAATCGCCCACGCTGCTATTATCATTATTTGATTGCTGAACTTGTTGTTGTTGTTCTTCATTATTTTCTTGCTGAATTTCTTCCTGTTTTCTTTTTTCCTCTTCGTCCCATACACGTTCTTTTTTCACCATTTCCTCTCTGTACAAAAATAATGGTCGAAAAATAACAGTCCTCTTGTTCCGTTGAAGGGAATTTTCATTCAAGTTGCTTAAATCATTATTTAACATCTTAGCGGGTAAACAATTACTGAAGATCGCCATGCATATAACCAGTATTAGTATCTGAAATAAGTAATTTTATTTTAATATTGCTTTTAGAGAAAATTCTTAGAAGAAGTTAAAGGGAAACAATGAAATTTATTTGAATATATTTTCATGGTTTTCTCTCTCTCTCTTTCTCTCTCTCGATAAAATAATCAATCAAGGCATTCTATTGAAATAGTACGCCCGCTATTTGAACACTCAGATGAATTTTAAGAAAAAAACACCTAGGCGTTTATTTTTTATCGACAGAAAACGGTTTTCTTTAAAATGTCAAAATTTTAGAAAACTCACAAAGGAAAATAAAGAAAATTCATTCAGATGATAATTGGAAAGTCTTCGCTTTGTAATAGTATTTAGTTAGTAGGTCATTAATTCGTCTAATGTAATGTTACAAGGTCATGGAGTTATAACCAAAATTTATTGGAATGCATTTGACATTGTAAAATTAGATTATTAATTTAAGCGACGATTAAATTATTGAAAAAAATTTAGTATTTAACTATTTCCAAGAATTCATTTTAATTTCATGCGCACATTAATCTATTAGATTTTTTTTTTCTTATTATTTTACTCTGAATTGATAAGAATTATCTGTATTATTCTTGAAAATAAACAAAAATGTAAATTTCATGTCGTTTATTATTTTAATCAATAATTTTTATATTTCATAGAATTAAGTCGTAATATTGAGACATCCAGGCACCTATAACAAAACATTCAAAAATAAATTATGTAGCCAACGAATCGATCAGTGTCCATACCCGCTCAATCATTTTTTTATCGGTTTTTTTATTTACATTTTGGTCAACTTAAAGACGTTTTTCGAAATTTGCTCAAAAACGAATTACTCACTTGGAAGAATTTTTGCATTTTTTAAAATACACCTTAAAAAAATACTTATTTCAAAAATTAATTTTTGCCGTACTATGCACACAATTGTATAACGAATTAACTACTGAAAAATGTTCGTATTTTTCCTCACATTTATTTAATAATTTAGTAATAAAATTGTTGAGATTAATAAGGGTATCGCAAAAGTCATAAAAATGAATTCACCTTATTTAGTAAATGTTTGCGAAATTTATATACAGGGTGTTTCAAGTAACGCATTTCACGATATTTCTCAATAACTGTAATTTATTTTTTTGGTTAAGCCAACAGGATATGTGATAGGCGGTAAACGATAAAGGATCGAGAATATATCTGTGGTCTCAAGTTAAAACAACTTAAGTGCACTTAGGCGTAAATTGAGTTTTACATACAGCTGATTTAGA
>JANSTT010016712.1:0-20345 GCA_026745375.1 Platyura marginata | reverse complement strand
ACTGAGTATCTACCGAAGCTGCCGATTAAATTCTGAAGAGAATGTGCCTCAGAGATTGGCTTTTTTTAACCTTAACCCCAACAGTACATAGCCAGGATATTACCAGAGCAGGTCCATAAATCAGCTTCATTCAGCAACACGTATTTATTTGGATTTCGTGAGAGATGGAAAATAAAAAAAAAGAAAGAAAAAAAAAGAAAAACAAAAACTTTCTCTTCCTAATGTTTTATGATAAAATGAGTGTTTGTTTAAATTAGCAATGATTTATTGCTTACGATACTTAAGAAGACATATGAGTGTACTTAACAATTTGGCAGAAGATATTTGGTCCCAGACGACCAGAAACAAAACCCAAAGAAATAATTAATTAATAGGTTGCGGCAATTTCTCATTGTTCTGTTCTCATTTATATTGGTTTTTGCTGTCATATTTTAAGTACTCACATTACAATACGATTTGTTTGCGTTCTTTTGACACGAAATGTTTAGGAAAATGTCAAAATGACAAATTATAAAGTATGCTGGTGAAAAAAGGAAATATATTAATGAACGCGACCATATTCCCGTTAAATATTCATGGTCGTATTTTCTGTTTTCTAATCACGGATGTTTAGCAGAACACAGAGCTTATTTTTAAATATGCATAAAACGTTACTATATATTTTCTGCTTTAATTTCAGTACTTTTAACTTAAATGTTAAACTGTCAATTTATAATTTCATTCAATAATTGTTTCCAAAATTGATATTTAAAAACTTTAAGTCAATTTAAAAATACAGAAAATTGTTGCTTAATAACTAGAAAATGTAAAGGAATCTACTCAAACTTACTCTATGAATCATCATGTATCATGATGGAAGTCACGTCGTATGTATTTTTATACATACGCCTGCGTTAAAATGGGACAAGCATATTCAAGAGCGAGAGCGAAAATTTGTTATGCTGTCCGTGTTTTGTTTGTTAAGCTACTCTAGACTTTTTCGCTTAAACGAAAGTGTAAACTTTTTTTTTTTTTAGTTTACCGACCCTAAATAAGAAGATAGTGCGAATAAGAAAATGGAGAAAAACACCGCCCCCTGTAAACTTTTCGCTTCTCGCTGGTTCTCATTTCGTACGTAACTTCTTTGTCTCTCCTGAAGCTATAACAATTTTTTACGGATTTTAAGAAAAAAAATTAGATGTGCCGTACAATTGATGATTTTCTTTAAAAAAAAAACTCCTATCAAATTAAAAATCCTTTTTATCCTTAATTTATTTAATTTTAGTATACAAACATGTAGGTACATAGGTACAATTGCACACATAAACAGATGCCTCAAATTCGTATTGATGTTATCCTCCTTAATTACATTATTTATGATCCTATATTTAATTTTTACATCACGTATTTTTCACGGCGTTAAAATCACTTAATACGAAGGTGGATTTTACTTGGAAAAAATGTTTAAAACGAAAAATTTACAATGATAAACCATTTTCAATCCACCAACGTACCATCATTTCGTCAACTAATACTTCCTTCATCAACTTTTCTCAAAAGTCAACAGCCCCCAAGTTACATAAATTATTATCATTATCATTATCCATTTAACATGCTGATGATAATGCGAAGGCAAAGGTAAATACAACGCTTGTATTATTATTATTATACGATAGGATAATGGGTACTAACGAATTTTCACTTAACTAGTGTTAAAATTCTGCAGGCAATATTGATGATGATGATGATTGTATGATGGCATGAAAATCAATTTTAAATTTGATAGATATTTGAAATGGAGACAATACCAAAATGAAAATGAATTCATTATCTCTATCAACACTAAACAACAATTAAATTAAGATTTATGTATAGAGAGAGGCGGCAACACTAAAAATGGCAATGACAAATTATTATGCAAATTTCTTGTTTGATTTTATATGAAAATTATATTGTGTGATATAGCCTCAATGGATCAATGTAATGATACCAATAAGAGAGAAATAATTGGCTAGTCCGATTATAACATATACCCACATGAGTTCAAAAAACCTAATAAATGATTGAAACCTCTAAAAATTATATAAAATTAATTAAATCGTCAAAATTTCAACTCACTGTTTAGCCGGAATCTTGAACACGGACGGATGAACTTTTTTTCCCCCAGGTAGATACTTCGAATATATATCAGAAAAAAATTGTTTGGCTGACTATTCCATAATATAATCTATCTACTTAGAATAATTTACCTACTAATTACATTTCTTTTGTCTCCAAAAATGAAGTTGTTTTTCTTCAACATTATTTATGCTAATACCATATGTACTCTAGCTATATAAATACACAACTTCAAGTAAACAACAACATATTTTTGTTTTCATTTTTATTACAAATTATGTCTACTAAGATGTTAGATCTGCGATTCCCAAATGAGCGGTCGCAACCTAATTTGGGATCATATGATATAATTGGGTCGCGTAAAATTAAAAATGTAAATCCATTTTTGAAATATTAAAATTGTTTACGTAATATTGTAACCTACTCTCATGAATAAGTGATGGTATTGGTGATATGTATCAATGTTTGGACTAGAACTGAGCAGCAGGTATTCTGTAGTGTAAACCATTCTTCCAAACTATTTGACATTTCACATTCAAACATTGGATTAATTGAGTCGCATAGAAAACAGGTTGGGAATCGCTGTATTAGATGTATGTACTGTACATAAGTACCTAATACTATACTAATATATATAAGTATATAATATATATTTCGAAAATTATGATCCCATTAAGTTTAAGATAAATTAATTAAGAGAGGATACTAAATATATTTAAACTATATGCATACATACATATACATCTATAAAAAATAAAAGGGGATAAAATGTCAAACGGACTAATCCCCATCCCAATCCCTATATTTATTTTATACAACCTTAATATTTAAACATTTTTTTCTGCATACCCAAAATCTTAGATCATAGACATCCATCCCTCCTATTAATAATAAGGGTTGATAATCAAATTAAGATGTGATATAATTTGTAATACCACTTAACGAACTCCAATCTAATTTTGTTAATTATGCAAATCATAATGAACTACGATGACATGATTAACAAGTATATTAAGATCTTGGAATCATAATTCCTTTTAGGTTTAACTGTTTTGACAATAATTATGTAACTTCAGGTTAGTTTCACGTTTATTAATTGGATTTGATGCTGTTGATAAATCAATATATACCTATTTATATACATAATTAATGTGAGCCATATAAGCATCGTTTTTGGTTCAATGCATCAAGTTATGGATTCTAATAATAGAATGTAATGTATAGGATTAAATATACCTAAGTTCTGTAAGATTCCTGAGTTATTTTACCGTTAAGCATACCTTAAAATTTGTATATCAAATAATTAGAAAATCATTTTTAATTGATAATTAAAATTTGGTTTTAGGTTTTCATACCTAATTAAAATGAATAAATCTGTCAATTTGTATGGCTTTTTATTTTATGGTTTTCGGTAAACAAATTTTTTCTCAAACAGACCATTTTGTTTAAATACTGTAAATACATTTCTTTAATTTTTTTTTTTACTTTCACTTCTAATGGTTGAGCACCTTGGTTGATCAAGAAATTGGTATTATGATAACAAAACTGAGTCGAAATTAATTTCAAAATCGAGAACAGAAAAACAATGCTGTCATGGGCTTAGATATAAATTTCCCTAGGTGTTGTTAAAAATGTACCTATAATAACCGAAGTCTGGTATTTGCTATTATTTAATAAATTATTTTCTAAAAATCCCTTCAATATAGAAATTTAAATATTAATAATTTGGCTGCAAATGTATAAGCCCTGTTTAGAAAGTACTGGTGCTCTTTAGTTCTTCGTACAATAATCTTAATTTTTTCTTTTTAATTAATTGTGATTGCCGTTATTTAAAAATCTATCTATTCTCACACCATCAGGATGATTTATTCTTAGTTATGAGACTGCGTCTATATACTTCGTACATATGTAAGTTGGTAGATTCCTCTATTTTTGATGAAATTTCTTAATTCTATATCTAAAACTGTTTCCTTCTCATTAAAATTAAAATAATAAATCCAAATTATTATTTAATGTACCTACAGTGATGTAAACCTTACGTTATATTTATTCCTTAATTTCCTTTGTAAATTTTTTATGATATCAAACCGTAATCAGCTTCTTGCCTAAATCTAGCCGATTTATGAATGCGACCTCCCCCAAAAGAAGAAGAAAAAAAAAGAAAAAAATCATATTAACTTGATGTTGCTGGGTTGTTGCGAAATTGAAATGGAAATTAAGTCATGTTTTAAAGAAGATTGTAGATAATTTGCATTAAAAATTTATACAAAAGGCAAAAGTTCATTATACCAGTCAACAGGATAATTGTATGAACGTGTATAAACGCAAGGACTCCTAATCTTGGCAGACATTTGACAGTCATAAAAAAGTTTGAAAATGTATTGTATAATCAGTAAATTTATGGTAATTGTAAATGTTAATTTCTTCTAATGACTGCCTACCCGTCTTCAACTGCTAAATGGAGAGTATTTCAGCAAGAAATATTACATCTAGCTTTTGAAGCTTTATCAACATTTATTTATAATCTGTGTGTCTTGTCTGCCTATAAATATACCTCATTCCATTATATTTGCCCCATATTTATATACTCTTCCCATTGCTTAAGCTTTAAACAAAGTGCGTGTGGAAATTATTTCCACACAAACTTTATAATGTGGCAATGAAAGTAAAATATCTCTCTTTTGTGTTCATGCATGATATGTTATAGCCTTGAATATGAAACAATTTCAAAGAAAATTATGGTTGAACTGAAACCATTTACCTATGTATAAGAGGATGTATAGGTAACAACCATAACCTCCAAACATATTATATTTCATGATCATGCAAAAACCTAGAATATATACGTACATATATGCTTTATATACAATAGATATATATATATATATATATATATATATACTTATATAGGTATGTACATATTTTTATTTCAAAAATTTAAATATGCGGTGCGGTAAAACTTGATGAAGTTCAATAATAACTCTCATATTTAAAAGTTAATACAATGTAAAATTATGACTTTTAATTAAACCAATGAAAAATAATTGTTCATGCTTCAATTAATTTTGAGTATTTATTAAGATGTTACGGTAGTACCTACTTACATACCAACAAGCAAAAAAGTTCAAACTTTATTAATAAATATGTTCATAATTAATAATAATTCTTGAGTTTATACCTACAATGTTTTAGTAATGTACAATTGTACACTGTACAGGTACAAACCCCCATTAGAAAAAACCGCAAAGGAAGAAATAATTGGCTACGCCGTTTTAATACATTAAATCCGTATAATTTGTCTAAATTGTAAATTGTAATTAAGTAAATTGAATACAAATGCAAATTATATCAAATTGATTGAAGCGCCATAACGGTAGGCTGTGGAACTTCTTGATCTACATATGAGTGAAATCTTGATTTTTTAGATTCTCTATAATTTTTGTCATATTAATTTTTTTTCTATATTTCGACTTAAAATTTTTATAGAAAGAAGATGGTGGGGTAAAGATGGCGCACAATGGAATGATAGTTTTTTAGAAAGGTAAAATTCCATATTATTAGTTTTTCCTTATTGTTTTCCTTATTTTGTTGCAATCGAATATTATAAGACACTTCACGTTTAACTAGTTTCTTGGAAATATTCGACATTTTGAATTTCATAACTCTAATACCGACGTATGTTAGTGTAGTTAACTTTATAGGCGAGGACAGGATCATTGAATATGAAGAAAAATGTTTGTGGAATTTTTAAAAGCAAAAAAACATCTTACCCCGTTCTCCCCTAACTAGTTATATTTTCAATCGTACGATTTACTTTCTTATACATACATATGTACATATATACATATCATACAACCATAATTTTAGTATTTATTACCCAATACCAAAATATTTATGCACACATACATACATACACATACATCGCCTTAATTATCTATTTCAGATTCAAATTACATCCGATATACCCAATATTTAGCATCATAACCATTTATGGTTTTGATATATTAAATGGCTTGCGGATATTAGATTTATCCATATCATTTGCAAAAATCTCTTATATTGATTTATATGACTTTTGTAGAAAGTTGTAAATTTTATTTTTCATTTTACCAAAAACAACAAAACACACGTACCTACCTCTATACATATGTATCTCATAGTCATAATATACAAATTAATAAAAGGAGTCACATCTCATGAAAGATTTATATTTGCATGTATGTATGTATGTACATAAGTATGTGTATATTCTTAGTTGAAAATATAACAAAATATCCCAAGTGACCGTTCAATAAAGCTTTTATTATTTCATTTATAGCTGATCCCCCAAGGGCTCAATAACACATAGCTTTTCAAAAAGAAAATAAAAGCTCATATAATAAACGGAACGTTCAGATATCACAAAAGAATTTTTAGTTGATTGTGGAATTGTGGACGACGGGATATTATTATATTTGAGTACATTATATGAAAAAGGAAAAATGATCGATAATGTTTTTCAATCATATATAGCTATTACTTTTTTTTTACTCTACTGAAAATCACATATAAAAATTATACCTAATGGATAATAAATTCACTTTAGTGCGATTCTTTTAAATTTATCTTGAAGATTCATCTTTTCTTTTCGAGAAATTGCCACAAAAACTTTCAACTACTTTGTGAGTAGAATTTTTAACAATTTTTGCAAAGTGCATACAAAAAAAAAATTCGATATTTTACTAAATTCCACCACTTCTCTAAAATGAAGTGGAAATATTATTATGCATACATGGACCAACCAAAAAAAAAAAAAAAATAAATTTTTACGATCTATCTGGCATAGTTTTTCCTCTCCTGTACATTCCTCATTCCTCATCATGTGGAAAAAGTTTTCTAGAACTTCATAAAAGATATTTTTGTCAAGGGTTTTTCAGAACATCTACAAAGTTTGCATAGATTTATTTACCAAGTTAAATGATGTTGTCGAAAATGTAGAAAAAGAAAAAATTGAAGAAAATATCTATCGTTTTTGAGTTTGAACTTTTACTTTAAAAATAGTTCTATAGTTTTGTATGTGCATAGACATGTGTGGCTCTGCTTGCATTTATAGCAAAGACCATGGTAACCATGATATCTCGAACAAGTAGCGGGGCTTTAGAAAATTCAATCATCGGGAGATTATTTTTTGAACAGAAAATTTGATTGTTCATCAAATATATTGATCCGTTTTTTTTTTAGGAATTTTTGTTTCTCGAGAAAATAATATTTTTGTTTCGAGAATTCTTCCACATTTGTATTCTAATTTCTTAATTTTTTTGTAGTACGTTTATGAGAAAATTCCAGCATTTTTGCTAAATAAAATTTTTGGAAATACATAATTTAAGATCGATAGATTTTAAACAAAAAATATTGGCAAGTCGCTTTCTACAAACGTAATGCATAAATCATTTTATTACTTTTTTTAAATTGAATTGTAAGTTGTTCGATCAAAAAATCAAAAATACACTCCTTGAACCGAGACTATCAAAAATACTCCCTTTACTCTACTTGACACACATCCGGAAATGTTGCTTAGATATGTGTTTCGCATAAATTTAGAATCGCCCAATCCCGAATTACTCGCCTTCATATATGAATTAATTTGATAATTGTTCTACATTATATTTATGAAACCATTTAACGATAATAAATATAGACGAAATACATTATTTAATAATTTTGCTTAATATTTCTCTTGTAAGTACCTACCTATAACAATACAATACAATAATTTCTGGTGTAACCATGAAATTAAAAATTGATTTTTTTTTTTGAAGTAATTGTTACATATTTCTCTGTCAATTTATTATGAGATTATTTAATGATAAATTATTCGATGAAATTTTGTTTTGATTTAAATTGGGGACAAAATACCTTTATTCATAAAATAGTCATAAATTCAGTCAATAAAGCATTAAATATTTATCATTTCCTGGCTTAAAGGAAAATTGTTCACATGGTTGATGTTATTATGAATGACTATGAAAAAGAAAAAAAAACTATAACTAAGTAATAAATACAAACCTACATGACAGCCAATACAAAGTTTTGGAATAAAAAATAACGAAACAAATTAGGATATCAAATAATCATCTATATTCTATATAGTTTTGTGTGTTCTATAACATTGATAAAATGGAAATAAAATGGTTGGAAATTGTTTTTACAATACTCCCCCCTAGTCATAGAAATTTTAATAGATAATAAATATAGGAAAAATATGTATAATATACGAATTCTTATGGACAAGAGCAGATTACACAAGAAACAAATTGTTTATTTGTGAATGGTTTCATTTTCGAAGTACCCACAAACAAACCATTTCTCCTTATATGAATATAAATTTTCCAGATCAAGAACAATAAATACGTATATAATGTACACAGCTAGAATCGGGGAAAACGATGAAGTTAATATCAGTGACGCAGATCCTGATTCTTTCCGGTAAAAAAATCTGTTCTACCTGGGACGAGGTATGACGAAAATGAAAGTAGAAGAAAATGTATATTTTTCATATCAAAAGAAAATTGAAAGCGTTAGTATCATACATTTTGCACATGAAAGGGTTTAATTTGACTACATTTGTTCAGGGACACATCCTTTTTGTTTTTAGTGAGAAAGAGGTAAAGTAGCTTTTTGAAAAATTCTAGAATAAAAAAATAGATCTACCCATTGGCGGCTAGTGAAAATTATTCATTTCACCATCATGGGGAATATTTAAAAAATGTCATTTTGAAGGAAGAAAATCAAAAGAATTTTAAGTTTCCAAAAAATTTACTTGGCAAAAAATGTTGCAAATTTAAAATAATATAAAAATACTAAGTTTCAAAATCATATCTTCCATATTGAGAAAGTTCAAAATTGTGTTAATCATTAAAAAAAACCCCAAAAAAACGGTCATCTTCGAATCCCTAAATTTTTTTCACTTTCTTTTGATATACAAAAGATTTTTTTTTTAAATAGCCCCACGATTATGGAATCAATAATTCCCACGAACCGCTACTGCATCTACCAATTTTTTGGGGTTCTTAAATGGAATGTTTGCATCTGTATCGTGGTCGTGGGTATACAGTTATAAACCAAGTCAATAAAATCAATTTCGAGATAATTGAAAAAACGTTTAGGAAGTTTTTTTTTATCAATTGTCAAAAACAAAATAAAATTATTTTTGAAATCAGTAAATAATTTGTAATGCCTGCTCACGACTGCACGGTATTTGTTATTTAGTATTTAGTTAAGATAAAGAAAAATTAAATTATTTTGAAAGTTGGCGGGTCATCCGACATCATCATCATTATCAAATGAAATTTCTACTAGAAGCATTTTCTTATCTTTTATTTAGTCGTACCTATTGTTGTCGATAATCACATTAATCATGGAAGAAAGTATTAATAAAAACAAATTAATTATTATTATTAATTTTCGTAATGAACTTAATGAAAAATTGAAAAAATATTATTCTGAAATTATGAGCGTTTGAAAGCAGATATTTTTCAAAGATTTTCTTAATCATATTTCCATTATCTGAATAGCAATATCTTTATTTTTTTAATTAATAAAAAAGACTTGGTCTGTTATCTTTTATAATGCATTGCATGTTTGCTTTGTGTATGAAAAAACAAATTATTTAGTTATGTCTTTTTGCTTTTCTTAAAAATGTAATTAAAATCTAGCCTGCATATAATACAATTCAGGGTACAACTAGGTGTACACAACTAACAAGATAAATAATTCATAAATTAATTAGAAAACTGAAGCATTTCATTTATAAGAATATAACAAACTTGTATGAATAAATAATAATCTTGAAACATTTTTAAAAATCATTGCACAGAGTTTTTCTGTTATAACTAAATGTAAAACAAACAACACCCCATCACAGCGTCTCGTTGTTGTTTTCATTTAAAAAAAAAGAAAAAACTTCCTCCTTCACAATGGATAAAATACATATGTACCATACACAATACATATGCAGACATAATTACGGCAAGAAACAAGACACCTCATTAAAACCAAGTATAGTGACAGGCAGGCATGGAAATATAATATAGAAATCAGCAGCTAAGATTGAGGCATAATAGAATTTTTAAATTATTTACAAAAAAAAAACAAAAGTATTTTGTCTATTTAAGGCCAGAGTTCTGGCGACCCTAAAACTTCTAAAATTGGGTTATTTATCGCAACCAAGAGCGAACATCTTATTTTGCATGAATCGTGCAACAACAACAAAAAAAACCCAAAATTAGGAAAATAACAAAAATTATTAAGCAAAAAAGCGGCACACATAAAAATCGTTTATTGAAATACTTCAAAATTCACTGAACACTGCTGATGGATGGATATTTAATCAAAATATTCCATCATTCTGAGCAAAAGCTAATTTTCTAGAATAAATCTAATAAAAATTCTGAAAACTTTTCACTTCAATAATCGTAAAATATTGAAAAAGTTTGCCTTCGTTATGTTTGACTTTAATAATGTAGTCAAAACTATAAAGTATGAACCAGTAAGACTGTTAAGAAGGATGGGTAAAGGATATGTATGTATACGATTGATGTAAATGGATATTACATCCTGTGAGAGAATTTAAAAATAAATATTTGATTAAATTTTTAATAAAAAATTAATGAAAATACAGTTATGTTCTATAGTAGGTACTTACCCTATATATTCCAAGTAGTAAAACAATACTTAGTACAATCATTGATAAATGTGTTGCAATAATGGCAAAATATGCTATCTGAACTCCTGGAAAAAAAACCGAAACATTATATTAGAAAAAAATTTTTCAGGACAGATTCTCCCACACTAATTTTACTAAATTGTTGTTGTTTTTTTTTTGTCAAATCTGACCCCTGACACCTCACTGTAAAATGTTATATTTCCTTAGCCTAAATCCAATATTTCAGCTCAATACATCCCATAATAACAAAGGTACCGAATTTTGACCACAAAAGTGAGAAAATTTCCTACTGTTCAGCGCCACATTAAGGAACATTTACATACAAGTCGGAAAATTATAAAAAAAAAAAACTTTAATATAAAACTTTAGTGACACAAAAAAAGTATTAAATGTCTTTAATATAAATGTACGATTACTTTTATGTCCCACTGTAATCACTGTATGTATAATATATTATACATATATGTATGTAGGTACTGTAATACAATATTAGGTAGTCAATCTAACCATTATAGTTCACATTAAAACCACTACAGTCCCTGGAAATCCCATATTCGTTAAGCTCAAGATGCAGAGACGATAAATTGTCAACCAAATATTTGTGCTTGCCGTATTTCGCAAATATCCATGTGGATAATTTAGTTTCACTAATTATGCATAAATATATACCAGTATCTCAATGGTAAACTTTAACACTGTGACCTTAATGTTTCACTTTCTCAAGCAAAGAGACATTTATTTGCTAATAATGCCACGAAGATGAATAGTTCTCAGTTTACCTATTTGCTTATGGGTTTTGGGGGCATGTTTTACATTCAAGTATGTAGTACTTCTATAATATAATGTCAGTCTATTCTATACTTACTGTCTCATTTTAATATTAAATTGCTAGCTTTGTATAGAGGTATAGGTTAGGTAGGTTTAATTACACATTGGTACATTACATATAAGTATTGTAGTTATACGTAGGAAATCCCTACAAAGGAGCAGGTCATCAGAGTTAGCTAGCAGGGGCAACAGCCATGGGGGCCTCAATTTAAAATATATTTTCTCCGAGTTTTTTTTCTGTAAAGTAATCGTTTTTTTGTTCAATCCAATATTATTTTGAGAATGGAAGACATTTTAGAACATTTTTAAAGAACAATTTTTTAATATCGGTCTCCTAAGAAAAGATTTAAAAATATATTAGTGTGTAGTTGAAAAAATGTTTTTAAATCAGAATATGTTAATTATCTTATAATCTTAATCAAAATCTTAATTATCTTATAAAATATAGAACATTTCATTCTAAACAATATTCAAAAATAACTCGTTAAGAGTTCACCACTTAGACAAATAAGCAACGACTTTTACATCATATTAAAAATATGTTGGTAAATCTCAGAAAATACATTTCATTTCACATATCTACAATTCAATTGATTGAACTCAGATCTTTTTCGCATAAAATGTATTTTTCTTAAATCCCTTTGTTTCGCAATAAATAAACTATGCTGAAAGTCTAACATCGATGTCTGATCGTATGTATGGTTTTTATTTTTATTCTTATTTTCAATGAAATCAATACAATAAAACTTGCAACAGTATTCAATATCCAAAGAAAATAGAATAGGAATCAATAAAAACAATGATAATAGAAAGGTAAAGTTTGCTTTAATGGCTTTGTTAATGTATAAGAAATAATGGAATGTGTCACAATATCCCGCTCTTATTTTTAACACAATTATATAAAATAAAAACTTTTTAATTTGAAATTTTCTTTGCTATGTTTAAACATCATTATCTGGCATTTAAAGAAGTAAGTAATATTTCTTAAACAAATTTTTTTTTTTCATTTTTTTACGTCAAAGGATTAACTTTTTCGATAAATTGTATTTAGGCAAAATTAATATGCTTGAAATTCGTACGTTCAAAAACCCCCTAGATCTTCGTAGTTTAGCCAAAAATGTTTTTTTCGGTTTCTATCATCAAAATGGTCAAATTTTTTCTTTAAAGAGTCTTACGATGATTGAATCATTAATTTTTAAACTTTGCTACTGTCTGTCACATGTAAAATTGAAAAACAGTGAAGAAAGATAATTTTTACAGTTTAGTTAATTTTGAATAGTTTACATTCAGTCGGGATACTAATTAAAGCATGTATTTAGAACAATTTGGTATCATTTCACTCCTTTCGATTTGCTCCCATAAAAAAAGAAAAACAAATTGACTCTAGGAATAATAGGAGTAATAAATAAAAAATATCCTGACAAAAGTAAAATCCTTTGGCTGAAGCCATTTAGCTGGAATCTTGAACCAGTGGAGACAGACGAACGAACAAAACTTATAAAACAATGTCAAATTATGCTCATACCGGTACAAAACGTAAGGAATGGTGGATTTTGCTTATTTTCAAAATTGAAAAATACAAGATTTTACGCTTTATTGAGTTATCGTATTTACGAGGGAACGGACCCCATGGCCAACATTTTCATTTCTTATTTTCCTTGAAAGAGGAGTTTAAATTCGTGAAGAAATTTTTTTTTTATTTATTGTTACATGAAACATGC
The DNA here is from genome assembly GCA_026745375.1 of Platyura marginata. Taxonomy (NCBI): domain Eukaryota; kingdom Metazoa; phylum Arthropoda; class Insecta; order Diptera; family Keroplatidae; genus Platyura; species Platyura marginata. Next base: position 6,995 of record JANSTT010016712.1, on the reverse strand, counting down.
CGTCGGTGGTCGGTGAACAAATGAGTTGGAAACAAATATGACAATAGAAATGAAAGTAGAGCTACATATATATTTGTACATTTACTACATACATATGAAAATCACATTATTGATAGAAGCAAACTTTCTTTTTTAGATAGAAAATTTCCCAACATTAATTAAATATCAAGGGAATAAGTGAAATCTTTTAGTAGATACACACACACAGCAACATATCAGTATCCCTGTGAAAATAATAATGAAACTTGTTAGAAAACTATTTCTTGGTAAACAACTTCAGTAAACTTAACCTCCAGAAAATTGTTTCCTTATTACATCGCTAGCAAAGTTATTTTTACATTTTCTAGTAAACTGCCTACATACATATATACACAGGGTGTAACGTTAGCGATCAGTGGTCTTTAGTAAAATAGTAGATTTGAGATAAAAAAAAATGCAACAAAATCGGAGGAGCGAAAACCTATTTTTTTAAAATCAATAACTCCAAAAAAAAAATGGAGATTTTCTTGTATACCACACCTTGTAACCTATTATTACCTATTATTTTCTAGTCATTTTTGCCACCAAATTAGTCCATGGTAAGTATTATAGTTCCAGAGATATGTCAGAAGAAAGTACAGTTTTTAAATAATTCTTCGATTTATTGGTCTATTTTTAAATTTAACATTAAAAAAAGCATAGAATGAACGAATATTTGGAAGGAAGAAAAAGCAAAGCTTTACCTTGTCGAAAGGTAGTTTGTCTAGCTTTAAAATATAAGCTTGGCTTGAAATACAGAGTGGTTCAAAAGTTATGGCGACTTTCTTATTAACAAAAAATTATAATTGCTCCAACGGATAATATTTCTCGCCCCCTTCGATACGATTTTTTGGTTTTTTTTTTGTTCTTCTATCTACCTTTTTACTAAGGGCCACCACTAACAATAGGTACACCCTGTATATAAAAACTGTCACATAATAAATTAACCAAAATAAATATCTATTTTTTTTCACATAATGCTTTTTGTCGTCGATCCATTTTGATACTTTACCCCACTTCAAACATAAAACTTTCTTATCAGACCGAATATTTTCTTCGTGGAATTTGGCATAAATCACATAAGAAAAATATGTTCTTGCCAATCTTCAATGTTTAACATGATATACGAGGATGATATATCATTCTTGTGCAGAATTTATTATTCAAGTTCCTAATTTAAAATAAATCAAAAAAAAGCGCACATTTGCATTGGATAAAAATTTCAATTTATAAAAAAAAATATATCATCAATAAAGGTATAGAATATATTCTCACCATAATAAACATCCTCCAAGTCTCCGTATTTCTTTATATTGACACTAATCCGCCATGCATACAGTAACACGACTAGTATTGAAATATTCTGAAAATATATGAAGAAAAAAAAACTTGTTAACATCATAAAAATCGAGCAAAAAATGGGAATCTTTTAAAATTGAATTTTTACTTATACTTTAGAAAGCGAGAAACGATGGCATATTTCTAAATGGCTTCATTGTTAAATATTTATATGACAAGTTTTTTCAATTTAATGTTATTACTTGGCTGTTCTTTTGGGGGGTGAAAAAAGACGTCGAATCGAATAGGAAATGGCCCTTTTATTATATGGTTTTCTTTTGATGTTTTTTTTTTCTCTCTCTTGGAAAATGGGTATAAGAATGGTTTGGACAAAAAAATAAAAATTTCTTTTTTCATCATCATATTAACAAAAAGTCAAAACTCACGATTTTACATCGATTACCATATTCTATTAAAAATAACGGAAACAAATCTCAATCTCATATCGTATCGAAATGAGTTTTATTTATTACAAGGGCCATAAGAAATAAGAAAGGGGGGCATTAGGTACAGAATTCTCCAAATACGTATATTTATTTTAGATACTCAATTTTACTTCAATATTAAGGCTAAAAATATTAATTTTTTTTTAAAAAAAATACAATTTTAAAAAATGACAAATTCAAACGGCGCCAAAAACGGCTGGTTAAAGGAATCTGTATACCTCTTCCATAAATTATTATTGTGAATGGTTCGTAATGTTCAAGAATTCGAACAGCATATTTGAAAAAAAAAAGATAATCAAAAATGACCAAGGTGCATAGATAAATAGATATGTATCTATCGATAGTTATTTGTCAAAAGATCCTAACTATTTTACTAAATTTCTCCGCTTTGTTAAAAATATTGTTAAAAATTAATTAAATTGTATCTAACAAAATATAATTTGTCCTGTGGCGAAACTTTAACTTTTTGAGGTTGGTGGCTGTTAAAGAAGGTGTCCCTAGTATTGTAGTTTAATTTTGAGTAAAAATTAAACTGAAATTAAATTGCGTGTTGACATTCATATTATGTTGGTAGGTAATGTTTGTTGATTGAGATAACGTATAATTTGTACATTTATACATACTCAACACAATCGTACATACTCGTATTATGTATGTAATGTATAAATACTTTTCAATCTAAAGAATGAACTCAAATATATGAAAAGAGAAAACTCATTTGAAAATTATAATGAAAATTAAAGTAATCATTCGTCAAGGAAGATCCTTTGATTTCAAGTAGGCAATTAATATTCAGTGTTTTGTTGATTACATATACAAACATCTGTACTTCTTGTAGGTACCTATATAATAATATTCATTGAATCAACGATTTTCTACTCTTTGTCAAAATATGTTTTAATGAATATTTAACGAATACCTATGTACGTACATGAGTTCGAAGACAGTATTAGGTATATATAAATATTATTAATTACTGTAAAGCAAGTACCTTTCATCTTTCATATTGTATAATTAAGTACAGACATTTTGTCGAACACAATTTTCCAAACAATTAAATCACTTCGAAACAACTTTATTAATACCAACTAAATTGAAATACCAACATGCATAAATATGTACATATGTACTGTAATTTTAGTTAAGTACATAAAATAGTGAAACCATAATTATTGGGAAGTTTTAAACCTTAAACAAAACTTTATACAATTTTAGTATCAAAGTTAAAGTCGAAACTTGAGACATTGTTTAACGTTAATACAAAATACAACATTGAGATTTTAATTTTAAAAGAAAATCAAGTACATAATTAAAACTTCATTTGGAGTACGACATGATTTTTTATGTTACCAAACAATAGATAAAGATTGATAATATTACATAGTAACATAATGTATGCAAGTTAACTTATCAGTTCCAAGTAATAATAACATAAACAAAAAATTATTGTAATGCAGTTGAGTGCAGGGGATCTAACGTTACAGGTGAAAAGGTAATATTCTAATATATTCGTTCAATCTTAACAAATACCTATGGCTTGCTTTAAATTTACAGTACATTAGTTCACACTATATTTATTTTTTACCCTTTGTCGGATTTTCATTATAATTTTTTTTCAATTTAGGTATTCCGGAGGCATATTGACCGAAAAACCGTTAAACAATAGTAAAACTCTACATACATATATACCAAGTAGTACATACATATAGATATATACAGAAACCAAAATAATTGAAGCAAACAATAAAATACGAAACTTAATTCGTAAACCTTTGGAGCTTTTCTATAAACAAACTTGAGTGGCATGAAAACATGTTTGATTCCAACTCAAACCTTTTTAGTGTTACCCTCGAACCAGAAAAAAAAACCTCAAGAGACGCATTCCATTAAAACTGTTCATTCACCTTATTCAATTGAATAAATGAATCAATTCCTTTTTCTATTCTTTTTATAGTCAAACACTTTGCCTCAAGTGTTTCAAAAACCACTTAAATCATGTAACAAAAAGTGTTAGATAGAAGGTATATGTTAAGTAAAATAAAATAAAATAAAATAAAATGAAATAGCTTTTAAATCCTTTTAGTATGTACTTTACTTATATACACATACTTTTGTATTGCTATTGCAAGACCATAAGACTCATAGTCTTCTCGAATTAGAAAATGGAATTGAATATTTTTCAACAAAGTTACAAGTTATACTTCTTGAGAACCATTACACAATCACCAATCTAATATTCATATACTTACATAGTTACATGTCCGCAAAATGACATTTTCTTTTATCTTATACAACATTCATCGGTTCAAGATGAGTTTTCATACATATATTTTCACTGCTTGTTCCTTATTATATACATACATACATATATATATATAACAACCACCTACACTCCTCTACATGCATACGAATGACTTGTCTTTAATGCATAAAAACGTAGTTATGACTGGTTATATCCTTGGTTTTCATTACTCTGCTCATCCATATTTATAAAAGACAAACTTTGATCATTTGAAGTAGCTTATAAGTAGTCTGATGTCTTAGATTCTTGAATACATGGAGTTTCTCTATACTTTGTCGTCTCTTGGTGTTTATTTGCATATAAATGTTTTGTAATGTAGAACACGTTCAATATCGTACTGCGCGCCTTACATTACTTGATTGATTTTTTTTATACTTTGTTGGATGTATTGTATATACATACAAATGTATAGACATACATACATGCATATACCTACACTAAGAACATGTGTAGTACATTATAGGATATAATCGTTTTGAGAGTTTGAGACGACACAAACTTTTTTGTGTGAAAATAAATTGAAGGGTGAAAGGAAAATGCGCTTTTGAAAAATCATTGTCAGCAAATTTTCATGTGATTTGTATGGTATTTAATCAAAAAATGTTTGTGAAAATCGTTTTGTTTTATGTTTACAAAATAAAGGACACACGGTGAAAATGTATAAAGGCGATGCTGCTATAAATATGTATATTCGCAAGTCCATGTATTCATGTATGTATGAATAATTTAAAAAAAAACTAGACCCGCTAAAAATGTAGTTACATACGAACGGTATCATGCAGTCAGCATCAGCAGAAGTAGTAGCAGTAAAAAAAATGGATAAAACTGAACTTCTACATGTCATCAAAAATTATTGTGATCTCTCAAAAAAAAAACGCTGAAAATTTAATTATAAGACGTGTAGACATTAAAAAATTAAAATAAACAGTTAAAAAAATGACAAAAAACACTAAAATATGAGAATATAATGCTTAATTATTCTGTTTTTTTGGTAAAATAATAAATATTTACATTTTAACTTAAAGGGTAAAGCTTAAGGTCAAAATTGTTTCACACAGACACCCATTATTTTGGATACCACTGTATATATCATTTATCACCCTTAATATAATTACTATTAGCCTTTTTAACCAAATTATTTAGAACAACATTTGATAATTGTGTATATACTTAAAACATCTTTGTTTTCTAAATGATCAAAACATTGGCTCGGTTATTAATTTTCAGTTTCTATGCCCAAACAAAAATTGTTAAGAGGAACAATTTGTATAAACACTCAAAATTCTATATTGTAGAAAACTATTTTCAATATGCTAGCATCAACCACCACCACCCGTATATATCTACCTATTATTTTGCAATTTTCTTTTATATGTTTTCGTTGATATAAATCACATTTTCCCATTTCCATATTTTCCATCTAAATAAAACGACCGATGCCATATAAATATAAAGGCAATTTCAACTGAACTAAATTGTCGATCTCGATATATCTACATGTACTTATATATATAGAGTACATATAACAATGGCTAAACACTCTTAAACTGTTTTGTCATAATACGATACGGTACATACAAGACATATATATATATATATATATATCACAACCATTATGCTTGTTATGATGATGGTTTTCCAAAAAAAAAAAAAAATTGAAAAACTAACGAGCATTATATACTCGTAACACACAATGAAGTCAAAATATTTACGTGGAAAGTCAACAAAAAATTGAACAATAAACCCTATTCAGAATATTATTTCTCGTAATTCCCTCAAATGACAAAAATCCAAATACAAAACATTAACTCAAAAGAAAGTTGTTAAGATATCAAAGTATTTTTGTATTTGTATTTGATACTTTGATGTTTTATTACAAAAGGCAACGTTTTGCATGTGATTTCCATTTTGTTTGATCACAGTTCTAATCACCCACAATTAAAAATCAAAATTCGTTTTACTTTTGAAATATACATAACTGCATCCCAACCCTCTTCCCCCCTCCCCGTCTCACATCAAAGTTTTCTTTTCCGGTCAATAAATGCTGCTAAAAGCATTTGCTATATTAAATATGCAGATTAGAATAAAGCTGTTACCATAGTCACTCAGATATTTATTAGATAATTATCCAAACAATTCTTACTTAGTAATTACCATTTTAGAAACCTTCGAAAACACTTCGAAGTTTTTTTTTCATCAATATATGATTGAAAAATATATTAGACAAGAAAGTCTTAAAATCTGTGAGATCTACAGAGATTTGAGACAAAATGCTTAATTCAAAAATGAACATGGATTGGTGATTTACCTGGTCTCTGGTTACACTTCCGGTTTCGTCTGATTCCCGTATAACATTTTTTTTTTTTTATTATTGTTTATTTCATTTTCAGTGGGGGGACACTTGATTCACATTTTTGTTCTGTCTCTATGTTCAGTCCGCTTTGATGATGGACGGTCCTCGTTCGCCCTCGGACCAATTCTTTATTAAGTTTTGACGGATGGATAGCTGGATATTTTAAATGTTGGGATTACAGAATACAGAATGTAATAATATTAGAAGTTAGATGAAAAATGAAAAAAAAAATTGGATGGCCGAGGAGGTCGTTGCATGGCACAGAATGTATCAGTGTTTGTCTAAATTAATATCCAAAAAATTTATGTTCATATCATTAAATTATTTACTTTTCTTATATTGAATAAAACATCCACACAAACATACATACGTTCAATCTCCTGCATATGTTTTTCCATAATAATCAATTCTGTAATTTATTTTATTACAAAATACCATATAAACAACATAACTCGTTCAAGCTCGTACATAAAGCCCCATATCGTCATTTTCAGAGCAATAAAAATACCTTCCAGGTATTACCTTTCCCTCAAACCTA
>JANSTT010016711.1:0-20346 GCA_026745375.1 Platyura marginata | reverse complement strand
CATATAATACGGTATTTTGGGAGGAAATCCTCATAAAAGTACTTCACCAAGTACTTCCGATTTAGATGGCACGAACATGAGCTTTACCGAAACCGATATCTTGTTGACAGCGTCAATCAATTATGCAAATAAATTTCATGGAATTGAAAACGAGCCCTGAAAGAGTAACTGAAAATGTTTAATCAAAAATGTTTTTAAATAGGAATTTTCAATTTTTGAATTGGAATAAATGTGTGAAGAACCAAAAAAAAAAAAACAAAAAAATTAAATAAAAAGAAAACTCCTGGTACGCTGTAAGAAAATAGGAATTAAGAAAAAGTTCACCACCAAAATGCATTAGTTTCTTTTTACAGTTATTTCGTGTTGTTTTCGCCTCTAAAGTGCATGCTTGCTGAAAATCACTCACAAAATAGTTGCCATAATACACAATCGGTATACACTACTGTACCGCCTTTTGCCTATTTTACTCCTCCAGTATATAGGCATTCTCTATGTACAATTGTACAGAGTACAGTACATATTTAGTAGTGCTATATAATTTACGAACGGAAAGAAATAGTTTCGTTTTTTATTTTCTTATGTTCTTATACTGTACACTACTCCAGAGTCATTTCCTATTAGTTGTTTAACTCTACTTTTGAGTGTATAAAAGATCAGACAAGAAGCACTATAAGACTTAATGCATTCTTAATTGAAGATTCCGTGCACGTCAGTCAGTTCCAACCAAGTACAAATTTGTATTTTCGAGCATTATTTAAATCTTTTTACGATTTGATTTTGAAACTTTGTTTTATTTATGTTTTTTCTTATCGTTCCACATCCATTTAATCCATTAATAATACTCAGTCATCATCAAGATGTAATTTGTTTAACGAAATATTTTAATTTTGATTAGTTTCGTCTGAGATTACTTAGTTGTAATATGCAAATAAGGCAGATAAATAGCTCACTTCAATAAAATAATTTAAAGAAATTTGTAGTTATTATCAACTCGCTTTTGTAAGATTAACCCATTACCCATTTAGACCCAAAGGGTCGAAAACGACCCATTTACGAATTCTTCAACATCTCTTTTGAAATTTATAAATCCTTCTTAATTAGACTCCTACTAAGTTCTGGGTTCAAATGGGTTGACGATTATTGGGTAGAATAATACTCAAAAATAGAGCAATCTTAGATAAAATCTAGCTAGAGCCAGGTGAGAGTAAAATTTGTGGACGTTGGCGCAATTTTATTTTTTGAAATTGGTTTGAACCTTTTTTTCAATTGGATTTTCCGTCAACCACTCAGTGTATGTCGATATTCTACTGAGTTCCCCTGTACACTGAGAAATATTTCTGATCGATATATGATATAAATTGAGTGTAAAAGATTTGTGTATGAAACTTATTACAATAATGATAAAATTGAGAATATTGAGCAAAAGTAATTGATGCAACGTATGTAAATAAGGGATAAAATGTTAACAACATCTTGAATTGTAAGAATTTGTGAAATTTTGCATTTGAAATGTTTTCAATTTCAAAATAAGCCCGGATTAGAGTTGATTGTGTGACCAGCAATCATACATGGTAAATAAAGAAACTACGATCATTTTGTAAATTTTACATTCATTTATTTCTCAGTGTAGGATATGTTTTACTGTGTAAATATACCTATCATATTAACACCACACATAAGATAAATGTACTCATTTCTGACATATTTCATTAATCTATTGACTTCGAAAATAATGAGTTTTCTTAGAATTTCAACAATTTTCATTTGTGTTTATTGTTCAGTAATGAATTGAAGAAATGGTGTTGTTCTTATTGATTGAAATGGGTGCTCCTATTGCTGACATAAGTATGTGAAAAAATTTAAAATTATGTCAAAAATATAGATACAAATCCAATAGAATAAATATATTTATAAACTTTCCATTCGTGGAAAGGATAATGGCTTCCAAACAGGAGTAGAAGTGTAACAATAATAATAGGTTTGAAATAAATAGTTGAACAATGATTCATTGATTGAATTGAGTTTTTTACTTACCACAAAATAAAAAGCTATTAAAATTATAAGCCCAAAATAAAAAACGCAATTCAATAAATCGTTTTAAATTATTCTAGTGATAATCCAAAAATCTAATGTCGGGAAAAGTACCAACTTAGGCATTTTTATCATTTAACAAAACAAAAAACATTTAATATACATTTTTTTGAATATAAAACAAAAATTCAAAAAAAATATATAAGTTTTTGACGTTTAAAAATACAGTTTTCATAAAGAATTAAAAATAATTTAAAAAATGTACTGCAGCCACAAATTTAACGCAAAATTTAATTAGTAATTGTAACATCCCATAGCGATGCTTACATTGTTATTACATACTTTAATTATCGTTTTTAATTAAACTTAAAAATTGTGTCATTAGAATTAAATTTCCCTGTATTTAATTTCCCGTCCACCTATCCATGTTACTTGTTGTTTCAATGGCGTATACGTAGTTCCGTATACGAAAATTTAACGTAACGAATAAACGGACAAATGGACGAGAGGTTCAGTTCTGTTCCAACGACCGACATGGTCCGAAGTCCATCTCCATAGAAGAAACAAAAAGAAGAAACAAGAAGAAGAAGAACAATGCTAACTATTAAGAAGAACAAACAAATATGAAACAAGCAATCACATCAAACAACAAATTCTATTCTGGAATACAAGACGAAGGAACGAAGAACTCTTATACAATAAGGAAACGAAACAATTCAAGGATTAACAAAAATACAGATAAGTTAACATATAATACATATAGCACGTGCTGACGAATCCCACATTCCATCCTATAATTTTTAGAAAAGAAACCAATAATTTGCTCTAAATAAAATCTAAATTCATATAAAGAAAACTTTAATTTTTTTATTTTTCGCCATAAGTTTGCTTCATCCACGTTAATTTTAAGTATTGTAGTGCCCTGCAGAGCCAGGGGTATTACATAATTATAATTTCTGATAATCAATATCGAAAGCCTGATAAAATGCGCTCAAAATACAAAAAACCATATTAAGATATCTTCAATTTAAAAGAAGTTATGAATTTTTAAACTACAAAATTTTTCAAAAAGGAGCAAGTACTATACCATTTACCCTATTTTATTAAAAAAGGAAGAAAAAAAAACATTTTAAAAATAGACAGTAAAATGTACGAAATAGTCGTTTTAGTCAAAAAAAAAAATCTAAAATAGACACACACAAAAATTGAGAAATAGACAAAATAGTTATTTTAGTCAAAAAATGTCAAAATTGACAACAACAAAAAAGACACATCATTTTTCAATTATGTATAATCTAAAACAAATTTGTACTACTTACTCAAAATTCAATTAGAAGAACCACCAAAAATAGACGATTGTCTCAACATCCGGGCGCTACTTATGACTCATTAGAGAGATTAGCAAAAAATGCATTCAGTTTAACAGAAATTGCATAGTTATTAAGTATAACATTAGTGCGTAATCTACAATGAAGAGTTAAATATTGTGAAATTTTTTTTTTTTTACTCGTCACACCAATTTAGATGGCCTGTCAATTTATTTTCCTTTTGATATTAAATAAATCTTTTTATTTTATTTTATCATTATTAATATATCTATCTAGTCATTGCGATACGTCATGTTACGCACAATGGAACATCACAATAATATTATATCGTATCGTATACTTCCTACATAAAAATATACTTCCGTATCAAAAAACGTTATGATAAAAAAAAAGCACTTTGATGGTGTGCATGCGACAACATAACTTTAACAGACAACCATTTACGACGTAATAACAAAAATTTATTTTATAAATATAAAAAAAAAAAAAGAAAAAAAAAACACGAAAATATCAAAAACCCAACACAATATTTTTACATTCTTTTATGTGAAAATTTACAAACTTGATTGAAGAGCTTTGATAGGATCTCTAAATATTTACAAAGCCTTTAAAGCATTTCAAGAAAAGTCAGTATCAAATTCAACATCTTCTCCTTTTCTATATATATATATATATATATATATGTATATGTATAAGAAAATATCATTTTCAATTTTCAATGGAAGACGTGACTTTTTCAATGCAACCACATTTTACAGTTTCTATTTTTATTTAAAAAGAAAACCATTTACTCGTGCGTAACATAACAAATAATTTTAAACGAAACTCTGGGAAATTCGAAAGGAAAAAAAACTTTTTTTTTTTGACTGCTTCGGAAAAAAGATATATAGACTATAAGAAGAATAAAATATTTATTTTCTGCTTGTTTGTGTATAATTAAAATAAATTGAAAGAAGTTTTTTTTTTTTTTGATATTAGAAAATCATAATGTATGTATGTATGTATGTATGTACAGTACATGAAATTACTTAATATTGATTTTCAATTTTTCTTTTTCCCTTACCTATCCTATCTTACATATATGTATGTATGTATATACATTTGAACTTAAATCTTTTTTAAGATAATATGAATTTTGTATTATTACCAAATTGTATGTTCTTAGTTATGTCTCCTGGCCTAACATTTCAATAGACATAAATAAAGCTTCTGATTTCTCGATCTTTTTTATTTTTCTAGAATTAAGAAATTTGCCAAATACGAGAATTGTGTTTTAAGATTTCTCGAGAATTTTGTTTTAAGAATTCTCAAGAATTCTTGAGAAATTAAAAAAAAAATGGTTTTTTTTTTGGAATTTTCTCTTGGAAAATCTCCGATCTGTAGGTCTCTTTGTGGTCAATTTCATTTAAAATATTTTTGTTTTTGTTTGAAAAAATTCCTAGTGGAAAACATCTAAGTATATGTTGAATAACCCGTAGTGTCTTACACAAGTTTTTTTCATTTACACAGATACCCGGAGAAGTTCGAAAAAGTTTCAATCAATCAATTTTACCCACAATGAGACCTGCCAAAGCGGGTGAAGTGGGCGGAAAAATTGTGTGTTGCCTAAAAATCTTAAATTTAAAACATAAAATTTTTAGGCAATAACACAATAAAAGTTTTCCTTTCCCAGGGCTTTGGCAAATCTAAATTTTTAAAAAATAATTCACCCTACTACACATCCGAGATTATACAAAAGAAAATTGCAACAACAACAACAAAAACATAAAAGCTTTTTATTTTTATAATTTTCTTTTCAAAATTCATATAAGCAATGTTAGGCATTTATCGATAATTTTCTATAAAGATTAACAGTGGGTGAAAATTGGTAGCCATCCCACATATTATTTAATTCACTTCCTGGTTCATATTACAATTAAATAGAAGTAAAGTAAAGTAAGGGGTTTCACAGTGGCTCATCGTAAACATTTTTGTATTAATTTTAATTACTAATTCATTTGTTCTTTGGAATTTTGTTTTTGTTATTTTTTTTTTTAATTTCTTATTAGTTATTTATTCTGAATTTATAATTTGTTTATTTTATTAATATTTATGATGTTTTTAAATTTGCTCAATTGTCATGTCTAAAATTCCAGTATATGTATGTATGTATATATATCTGGGGGCCTCTTGTAAATTTTTTGAGATAAATATATAAAAGTAAATAAATTTAAAACAACAAATGAATTTTTTTTGAATTTTTTAGAAATTTTGTATTTAATGGGAAAAAAAACGAACTATTTTTCAAAAAAAGGAATTCCTATTTACAAGTCAAGTCAAAAGTTCCACGATCTACCGTTATGGCGCTCCAATCAATTTTATGTTATTTCTTAAGGTTATTATTCATTTGTACATAGTCATGCTGGTATATTATAATCGGCGTAGTCAATTATTTTTTCAATAATGGTTTTTTTTTCATTTTTAGGATTCAAAATAATTAAAATATCGCATTTCAACTTTATGCATTAATTAGTGTGTAGAAGTATGAAGAAGTATGTATGTATATAGCAATTCTTTTGCAGAAAGTTGGGGTTCTATCTTCTCAAAAGCATTATAGGAGGTACTTCACATACGAAGAGAATCTATAGACGTAGTCATGTTCAACGGAATTTAACTTGTTATAAGAGGTGGAATATTGGATAAAATGCAGCCAATTAGCAAATTAAACCGTAATTTAGTTGGGTATTAATTCAACTGAAGCAGAAATTTGGATATGATTTCAAAATTCTATTGCGGTAAAATATAAAAAAAATATACATTGGTATTTTGAAACTTTCTAGCTTCCTGCTAGATACCACACATATTCATATACGATATACATATGTATGTATGTATATCAATCCATTCAAATTCAATCCAAAACCAAAATTATATAAACTTTCTGCATACCATCGATATATATACTACCCACTTACTACTATAACTATTTGAATGAAATAAATCATCCTTTATATTCACTTCACCTATACGCTTTATTCTATTTTCATTGATATACAGATTAAAGCTTTTCAAGTTTTACAATACCCTGGCGCTTTTTGCCACTATGCACTATCTCTCTATATATGGAAATGGATGCACAAAATACAATATAACTCTGATGGTGGATGCAACTGTTGGTATGTTTGGAATGTTTGATGGTGTACATATAATACTTCGAAACAGTTCTCTAACCTAACCCCTCAACTCAACAGTTCAAGTTGTTCACACTATGTGACATCAAATACATTTTGACAATACATATACATAAGTATAGATAGGTGTATATATATATACGTTTCATATACATATATACTCCATATTTATACATAAATGTATGTAGAGAAAGTAGTACTATACTATCTAAATAAAATGTTTGAATGGAAAATGGGTGAAATGGTAAAGGAAAATATACATAAGCATTACATACATCTTCAGGAATTATTTTTATGACTTCCGTATAGAATGAAAAGGACATGGGAAGGAAATGATTTCGTTCATTGTGAGTGATCACGTCTTGAAAAATTTTTTTTTTTTTTTTTTTTTTTTATACATATATATGGAACTCAACTCATTTCAATGCGGCAAGTGCAGCCATAAAAAGAGAATTTATTATTGCTATACTTGTGAATGTAATATATAGGAAGGTCAGATTTTTCCCTTATATTTATAAAACTATTAAAAGGAGAAGAAAAATATAAGTATATCGCATAGTTGGACTTATACAAATACTTTGAGGTACTCCACCCCATACAAAATGATCTTAAAAATATCAACTGTATTTTTATTTATTGATATAATGTGCTATAGAGTTGTCATATTAAGTAAATAAAAAATATTTTTTTCGTATTTATGGCACGCTATTTTATAAATATATTGTCACGTCAAATATAAACCTCATATATTCGTATAAATATTGTTGGAAAACGTTTAGTGGCAAAAAATAAAATATTTTATGAATATCAGCTGGTAAAAAATCCATTTCATCAATCCTTAGTTTTTTTTTTCACAAGGATCAAACATAAATAAACAAAATGTTTATGTGAAAATAACGAAAAATTATGATATTCCAAATTTACACAACCAAAACTGATGGGGTAGCATCACAACAAACATACGTAAATATACATATAGAGAGTGATTGCAATGCCATCAGTATGAGCAAGTATTTTAAATTTTATCCGCTATCCATTCGTGTCATGTTCATTCTCAACAACAACAACAACAACAACAATAACAAAAACATGCCACAAATATTTAATCATCATAAAGTAAATATAGGATCGAGCAACCATAACCAAAAAAAAAAAAAAAAAATTATTGAGAACAAAGCATATCCATCTGAACGACTCTTTATTATCACGATAATTCATTCATGTTTATGGTGAAATACCAAATAACCGTGTTTGAACATGAAGAATAAACGTTTTACATGGACCATGGTGTTATTTATAATAATCTGTGGGCCTTTCTGTTACATTTTTAAAATTATATTGACTTTTATGTTCTGTGTTGTTGGTTTTTGTAATTTTTTTAACCATTGTCGGCGAATTGTGGCGAATACATAATTAATAATATTCAGGGCTGACTCTATGTAATATAGGGTCTAGCACAATTTTTCAAAAAAAAAACCCCTCTTGCTACCAAATCTCTTCTCCATTTCCCGGGAGATAGATTGTGTCGGAGTTAAAAAGACAAATGAACGGACGTACCTACTAATTTATTTCGGCGAATAATTGACATTTTTGCTGTATAATACAATGAAGTTAGATTTAAATGCATAAAAACCTCAAACCAATTCCATTAAATAGCCTTCTTTCATTTAGTAAAAGTCCCAAAAGAATCCCCTGTGAAAATGATGAGGAAATCAAGAGAAACTTTTTATGTTGCCAGCTTTATTATCCTTAATAGACGAATTTATTTATTTTCCATAAATACATAAAAACTTTTTTTTTTTTTTATTTTTTAATAGGTCGACAATAATTAGGAGATTGGCAAAGTTTGCCATTTGCACGATGAGATCCCCCTGATAATATTCAAGCTTTTGTTTCCAATTCAGATTTTTCAAAAATAATTTTATTTAGATTTAGGAAATGAACTGATGCGAATATAAAAATTCTAAATAAAATTCCTCAATATCAGGTTGTTACCTACCGATGGTTATTTTACAAATCCTTTTTTTATGAAATTTGTTAATTTGGAATATTTTACACTATCTGGCAACACTAAATCTCACGAAAAAATATGGCTCTCCTTCGCTTTTTAAACGGTTACTATCACATCTCTTCGTTGAAATGTTGGAAGGAAACATTTCAAACGTTAGAAGAAACATCGGAAGTATACGAATTTGTAGAGTTTGCCAGTTGCAGTGTTTTCACCTGAAAAGAGGGTCTCCCCTCTTAAAATAACACCAGTTCAAGAAAACTCCTCACGAGCCTCGAATAAATCAACGTTGCCTGAGGACCGACAGATATTTCGAGGAATCGTGGAGTCAGCCAAAAAAAACCCACCTAGAACTAGGAAATCACAATCACTTCCACTTCTATGTATTTAGTATATGAAATGAAAGCTTTTTTTAACTTTAAAGAAATTTTAATTTTTTTTTATAAATAATAACTAAAATTAGAAGCGACGCCTACAATAATTTAAGAAAATTTTATTAATGCGTGATTTAAGGTACAGGTACATAGGTAGGTATGTAGGTATTTTATTTTAGTGATTCTAGTACTTATCAAATTATGTACCTCGTATATTTATTTATTCTATAGCTGCAAATTGTTAGCGATAAATGTTTGCACGATAAATTCAACTAAAAATATTTATCAAATTTTGTTAAATATAGTGACACTAAAAATTAATGCATAATAGAGTTTTCTATATATTTAAAAATTAAAAATAATTGTTGATACCGAACCGAAATTTTATATTCAATTGATAATATTGCTGTAAAATACTTAAGCAATTATCGTCACGCAATGTCTATTTTTAATCTTATTTAAAAATAAATACTTATACACCAAATTTATTTAATAATCACAATTGACCTTCATTACACTGGGTTTATATACAAAATAAAACTCATTCATAATACCTACCGAATATTAATAAACATTTTGTTCAAGAGATACTATACCTAAACGTTTTTAGTTTTCTACATACCTAATATTGAAATATGTAAATTTTTCATCGTTTATGTTAAGTATGTATGTTATATGATATATTACGTTTTTGTGGCTATAATAACAATACAACTTCACCGATTCAACTACAGTAAGGTCGGTCCGTTGGATTTATCTTATTGTTATCTAACCGGTTAGCATACAAAAAAAATCACGGATTTTGAAGTATCAAGCCAGTTCAATCAAGTCTAGTTTATATTGACGACTGGTAAAATTTATTTTTCAGGAGATATTACATAGAGGAGTTAGAAGATTAAACTCTGTTCAGTCAGTCATTAATGGGAAAAAAATGTTTGTGTAATGTGTATGTATGTATGCATGTGTATTAGGGTGCATTTTCAATGTATGGACAATTTTTTTTTTTTGAGAAATTGAAATGTGGCGGGGTGAAAAACTTGGGTGTGGGTATAAAAAGAATTCAAGTAAAATTTAAAACAAAAAAAAATCGTTTAGAGGTCGCGCATTCGAGTTAAAGGTCAAAAATATGCACTTTTCCATATTTTGTCCTATAACTTATGAACCGTTACATTTACGAAAAATATTATAAAGTAAAAAATTATAGCTTATAAAATTTCCTTTAAAATAGTATATTCCTATATTCAAACTTTAGGTATTAGAGGGAATATTTTTGGAAATAAACAAAAGTTAATAATTTCTCTCTTTTAATATTAAAATTCAAAATTTTTCAATGATAAATATCAGTATAGAAAAAAATGCTTTTATATCCCTATGATGTTATTATAACTATGGAACGGAGTTTGTAACAACCCTTAAATACTCGTCGTAGAAATTATTTTTTAACACCATTGTCTTTCTCGTGATATGCATGTCCATCGAAATGAAAAAAACCTCCTTCAATACCAGTATTAGAAAATTCGAATATCGGTTTTGATATTTTTTTCGGCATTTCAATCTCTAAATGTGAGCAACAGCTAGAAACGCAGAGGGCAGAGTAAATTGGGTGAAGTAAAATTTAAATAACACATAGAGTGCTCAGCGCTAAAACAGCCTAACCCACAAATTTGTCGAAACGGAGATAAATCGGTATATAGCAAAAACCATATTTTCAAAATCTACAAAACACAATAACGAACTGAGGTGTATATGTAGTTCTGTATTAATAATATGTACCTATGCATGAAAAAACCCACATCATTTGAATTATTTTAATTTTTAGTCGATAGTCGATACAAGAACAGCCTAAAACACCTTCTTTTTTTTTATTTAAGCGTATTTTTTTTCGTTTCTTAGTGAAAAAAGTTTTTTACAAAAACAAAAAATATTAAAAGTTTCGTTTCTATATGAATTTAATTAATCAATAAAATTTCTATTAAAATTGTTCAAGAAATTTGGGATTAGGCTGTTTTAATATTTGGGTGTATAATAAAGACTTTTAGCGACGACAATTTTGATTAGAATACATTCTATAGAACATGCTAAAAATGAAGAAAATAAACTAAAATGTTAATTACTGAAACCTTATAAATGTTACCCTTATTATTATTATATGTATACTTGTATAGTAAAGGTATGTTAAACGTAAAAAATAAGTCAAGCTTCGCTAGGTCATTAGATTAACAGGCCTATTCTGTGCAAAAGTTAAAATCGCTCATAGCATTGCAGCCATATCTATCATAGCTTGCTTCTAAATTCACCTTATGGTAGTTTTTACTTAAAAGTGTATTCTACCCCAAAATCTATGAGCACTCATAGCTGAAAATCGCTCATAACTTAAAATCGACATACTAGACGTATTTCAATCATAATTGACAATTCTGTGTTTCTGAGTGCATTTTTTAAATAAAATTTGTGAAAAGAACGTTTGATGGAATTACTTTTAAATATCAAACATTTTAATTAAAAAAAAATTCACAACAACAAAATACAATAATACGATAAAAAAAAACATTTTTATTTATATTTGATAGGCTGAAAAATTCACCACAGTATTGATGAATAAATTAAAATCAGTTCTATGGTACATTTTGCTTGAATACCAATTATGATAAAAAGCTATGAGCGAATCTTAGAATGGTTTTAACTTTCTATGATTTTCTATTATAGATCCCAAAAAATAGTTTTCTACAAATACTTCATTCTTCTAAGTAAAGTTGTTATATTATAACACTTGATTTTAATTATCTTCTTTACTAAAGAGTTTATAGTATAGACTAGACTTTTATTGAATATTCAATTATTTATTAAATATATTTATTAAATTTATCGTCTATGCACATAGAATAAGAACTCACTAACTACATTTTCATGTTTTCGAGTTATGAGACTTTTTGTATACACTTTTATACTTAATTGTAGTCAATGAAATAATGAATTTTAAATTTGATTTTTCTAAAAACGAGTTTTCGACAAAAGTGTAGATAATGACTTTTTGTTCTACATCATAGACGATATTATATGTAGACTGTAGAAGAATAGAAGCATATGTATATGTTGGACTGGACATACGAGTTCTTATGTACAAATATTTTCCTACCTTCCTACACAAAAAATATTTTAATTTGCATTTTTTTTTCGACAGTGGCCGTTTAACATTTTAATGAATTATAATATTAAAAGAGACTATACATATACATACATACATATATACCTGGACGTACCGTACATGTATTTAGTAAGTTTCCACCGAAATAATAAATCCAACCAAGAATACATACTAAAAAAATATTGTACCAAAATATTGAACCCTACCTGATTAGATTGAATAAATACAAATCATTTACTTACTCATCGCTTAACTGTGGATTTGTATTTTATCTTTTAAAAATAAATATCGATTTAAAATAGGTATAAATACATACATACATGAAAATCACAATATAATCCACTAACCCAAGTAGCAATTCGTAGTTAGGAACCGGTAATGCAACTCTAATTAGTTAAAAATAGCAAGAACTAGAAAAAGTTCCAATAACGTTAATAATACTTCCCATCAACTTTGCTACAACTGTGTTTAGACAGTTTTTTTTAAACCCAAGTTGTTCTTGCTAAGTTATAAAAACTATTTTTTATAGAGTTGCAAATAGGGTTATTTAAACGTTCTGTTATAGTTTTTATAACGTTTTTTTGGAAAGAAGTGAATTATTGGTTTAAAAATAGTTTATATGTAACCAGGCAACATTACGTAAGGTTAAGAATGTAAACTCTATTTAAACTTAAAATTAACTCTAAGTTTTATTGGGTTAAAAGTCAACGTTAAATAATAATTGATTATGCAACGGCTTTTTAATTGATAGAAATTAAATTATTCTGGTTGAAATTGTGCTGTTATTATAAGGTTTTTAAATACGTGTTCTATATCTAATCTAAACGGTCTAAATCTTCGGTGGTAAATTGCTGTTTGGGAATATACAAAGTTATGTATGTATGTATGTATGTATGTAAGTATATGTATACCTATGCATGCATTCAATTCAATTGTATATGAATTTATCTAAACTTGCCTATCATCGTTACTTATAAGAAATATATTCATCTATTAGCCTTGGATAACAAAATATCTACACCTATATAAGCCTTAGTTCATATTTAATTTGAGTTTAGTCAACGAAACTAAGTATGGAACGTTGGATTGGAAAAGTTGCCGTTGTTACTGGAGCTAGTTCCGGAATTGGTGCAGCTATTGCCATCGATCTGGCAAAGGCTGGCATGATTGTCATTGGTTTGGCCAGGCGAAAAGAACGCGTCGAAGCTCTCATCAAAAATTTGGATAAAAAAGTTACCGGAAAACTGTTAGCTTACAAATGTGATGTGACCAGTGAAAATGACATAAAACAAGCATTTGCTTGGGTGGAAAGTAACTATGGTGGCGTTGATGTACTCATCAATAATGCTGGTATTGCAAAGTCCTTTAATTTGGTCGATCAGGACAATACGGCAGAAATTAAAGAGATCATTGATACGAACATCGTAGGATTGGTTTTGTGCACTCGCGAAGCTTTTCAATCAATGAAGAAGAGAAATGTTGACGGACATGTTGTGTTAATTAACAGTGTTGCGGGACACAAAGTGCCGTGGATTATGAATAGATCATTTAATATTTATCCACCAACAAAACATGCCGTCACGGCTATTACAGAGGTTCTTCGACAAGAGTTTCAGATGTTGCAGACTAAAATCAAAATAACCGTAAATTATCAAAAATTTATCACTTTCAAATGTTTCCTTATTTTAAATAATTTCTAGAGCGTAAGTCCAGGTGCTGTGGAAACAGAAATTATAACCCCAGAATTAATGAATGTTGCAAAAAGTATGGAAATGCCATTCCTAAAATCCGAGGATGTATCCGAAGCTGTTCTTTACGTTTTAAGCACAAAACCGCATGTTCAGGTAATGGACATACTTTGATTTCACGGTTTTTTTTTATGAAATTTTTCTTTTTTTAGGTGCATGAATTAATAATTAAACCAAACGGTGAAAAGTTATAGTCATGCAGTGACAGTGTAATGATTTGGTAAAATTTATTTTTGAGAGATTAGATTTTTCAAATCAAAATTGTCGTTTCATAAGTGTGAGTAACAGTTTTTTTTTCAAGTTAACTTTTATCGATTTCTGTTTCCACCAATTGAGTATTACAACACATTTGATATACATGATGACTCAAAAATTTATCAATGTTATTTTGTTAATAAAAATGGTTGTTTTTTTTTGCAATATAATATACTGGAAAATTCGATAAAGAGCTATGCGTTCATATTTAAAATTGTTCCTATTAACAAATTAAGAGTTTTAATGGACCCTACGGAAATCGGGAGCAAATGTATACGGGTAAAGAATAAAATAAATATTTATAGGAAACTTTCTCCAAAATTTGTACGTTACAAAATTCAGGATTTGATTATAATCTCGAATATAATAAGGCCGGAAACTATAAATAGAGAAACAAAATTTCGAATTTTAAAATGCGAGAAACTTAAAAAGTTTTGAAAATTTTCCGGATTTTATTAAAAATATTAGTCTTCCATAGTCTTTTATATTTTGACACTAGAAACATATTCTTTTCTCTTGCCACTACCTTTCGTCCTACTCCATTTTATGTCTCATTTTTCATTATATATATATATGGACTTTTCGTTCTTCGGAAACCGCTCTTTTTAATTTTTTATTATTACGGCAATAATAGTGTTTCCAATGTTGATGTACCTACATTATTTTTTGAGAAAATAATTCACTATACCAGCTCCACCGCAAAGAGGAGGAAGAGGACGGACAGAAAACATGCTCTTCGTTTTCTTAATT
The DNA here is from genome assembly GCA_026745375.1 of Platyura marginata. NCBI lineage: Eukaryota > Metazoa > Arthropoda > Insecta > Diptera > Keroplatidae > Platyura > Platyura marginata. The sequence goes on along the minus strand of JANSTT010016711.1, from coordinate 5,537 downwards.
CAGTGAAATATCTCTCCTAGGCCGATGCATACACGAACTTAGAGTAGAAGGCTCAATTTCCCTAGTATTTGTTCTTCCCCTCTCCAAATTTAACCGGCACGGTGATTTTAACAATATGGGAAGCAAAGCGGATCAGTTTTTGAAGCTAACTCGTTTATAATACATTCATCCCCCGATTTGCGCACTAGATACGTTCCACGACAAGTCTGTGTAAATCGAAACCGTGTAAAACGAGACACAACATACAATGAGTGCATTTAATATAAAATAGAAGAAACGTTTAAATGGAAAACCGTGTAAATCAAGTGCCATGCAAATCGAGGGACAGGTGTATTTATAAATATGTACAATATACCTATATCCATTAGATTTTACCAACCTACCTATACATATGCATTATATGTAATTACAATCAATAAGGAGCAGACCTTGGAACAAATAGAAATGGCTTCAGAGAGAGAGAGAAAACTACACCATTACAGTCAAAAAAAAATTAACTAATCTGACTTAATAAAGGTAAAAATATTGCTTCTATGTTGATACAGTCTAATTTCTCGAAAAATATGTCAACAATAGACCAACTCACGTTATATACAAAATATTTTGCTTACAATCGATCGATGGAAACACAAGGCATTTCCACTATTTTAGATAATACCATAATGTCCACTTTCGATAATGACGTAATATTTGATAAGATTGGCTGCCAACTATATGACTACGTTAAACGATATCATCAGTTAACTAAAATTTAAGCCTGGCATGATTGTCACTGATTTAGCCATGCGTCGAAGCTTTCAACAAAAATTTGGACAAAAATGTTACTGGAAAATTGTTAGCTTACAAATGTGATGTGAGCATTGAAAATAACATAACACAAGCTTTGGCTAGAATGGAAAGTAACTATGGTGACGTTGATGTACTCATCAATAATGCTGGTACAGTAAATTGCAGTCATTGATACGAAAATTGTAGGATTGGTTTTGTGCACTCGCGAAGCTTTTCAATCAATGAAGAAGAGAAATGTTGACGGACATGTTGTGTTAATTAACAGTGATGTGGGGCACAAAGTGCCAACATTTATGAATAAATCATCTAATATTTAACCACAAACAAAACATGCCGTCACGGCTATTACAGAGGTTCTTTAATAAAGTTAAATACAAAAATCAAAATAACTGTAAAATACCAAAATTTTAATGCTTACTTATAGTATTAATATTAATTTTAAATCCTTTCTAGAGCAGTGATTTCGAAACTTTATGTTTTATAGTTTAAACTTAAACAAAATAATGTATTGCAAATAAATAAAATTTTTATTTAAAAATACATCATTGCTCGAAGAGTATAAGTAGGTATAAGGTATAAGTAGGTATATAAATTGATTTTCTTAGTGCAAAAACAGACATAACCCCACTTTTACACGTGCTCTTATGGTTACTTATTCTCCATATATCGTGCAGTGTAAATATTCTATATAACATCCAGGTAGTGTTTCCTGATTATGCACAATATCTTGGCTGTGTTTGCTGGTGTTTAAAATAGCATAGACTAAATCTACCAAGACAGGCTGCTATTGCCTACTGGTTTTTAAATGGTGTATAAAATCGTGGCTGCTAGTGCTTAAATTAGTGTAACCAATTACTATCACCTACTGGCTTACGGAGATTCCTCAACTGTGGACCAAATTCGATTCTACCCGTACTCTCACTTGGTACCTATTGGACTCAAGGTTGGTTTAATCATCTCTAACGTGACAAATTCTTCGCCTGTATTTGGGTGCGGTGCACTGTGGTATAATAATAATGTACGACAAATGGTAATAAGTGCGACAAATGGTATTATGTACATTGTGCATGCATCCCCTTTATGGATTATGATAATATATTAAAATCAAAGTCAACTTGGTGTTGCTTTACCTGCTCCCACAATGATACCCGGTTGATGTTATCGGGCATCGTTAAAGAAGAACTGTGTCCCAAATCGCCCAACTTTTTCAACTCAGTCTCAGCTTAGAGAGTAATTGCCTGAAAAGTCTGATAATTTGTTCTATTTTTCTTATGTATCCCCGCGAAAGTCTATTATGTTATTCACGAAATCAAGTCTAATGCTTCTGGTGCTGATAATGTCTCATTAAAATTTCTAAAGATTCCTTTAATTGTAATTATAACAATATATAATTACTTCAATATTTAACTGCATCATTGAAACATAAATTGGAAAATCTCGATAGTTATATCTTTCCCTAAGACGAGCAATGTATCAAGCGTTTCCGATCTCCGTTCTATTAGTCTTATACCTTGTCTGTCGAAGATACTGAAGAAGCTCCTGCAGGGTCAAATCAAATGTCATCTAGACTAGATAAATATAATCTGCTAAGTATTTTCCAGTCGTGGTCCAGGTCGGGTCACAGTACAGCAACGGCTCTAGCGAAAATCACAGATGATATTGCTAAGAGCATCTAAGTAAAACAGGTCACAATCTTGATTATGCAATATATGTAAAACATGGCCTATGGCCATAAATATGTAATTTATAAATAACTTGAAATTGCAATTGTAGTTGTAGTTACAAAATAAATTAAATTTACAATTAGTGTATTTTCAATTTTTTTTCACAAATACAAATATTTTGTATCTTTTATAAAGTAAGAAAAATTACTCGGAAAATTTTTTGACAAACATTTTTGTGCCTATGTAGATATTTATAAATTATCTACATAATAACACCTTTTATAAGTACCTACATAAGTATTAAGTGTATATAAGTTAAGTATAAAAACCAATTAACACTTATACTTTAGTAATTGACCTACTGCTCACTACACATAAATAATAAATCATCCATTATCCATTTATTTACGCCCTATCAAAAAGCTCTTCTCCAACTACAATATATTAGAACACAATTACATGATATTATTACAACTAAAAACACCCCTTTCCCCTTCTACTATCATATAAATATTACATTATCCAACAAATTACCAATTAATTATGTCAAAAGCGTACATTTGCACGCACCATCTGTATATATTATTCGGTTAACCTGTGACAAATAAATAATAATAAATATTTAATTCACACACAAAATATGAAAACACCCCCTATAATCTAATTTTTCCAACAAACAATATATTTCCATAATGTGTTTAAGAGCTTGCCATCTTACAACCAAAATTTACCTTCATTTGTAATTAATTCTCGCTCTCCCCTTCCTAATAGCTTATACTTTTCCACCTTGAAACATCAAATATCACTTGAAGATACACTTAAAATAGAGAGAGTAGTTTAGGGATAAATTTACGACCCTGCGAAAATTAAATTCATGTATTAAAGGTGTGTATACCTATGAATATATTGTACTTATATATATACATATATAACCTTCTTATATATATATATATATATATATATGTATATATATGTATGGGGTTGGTATATGTATCTACTATATATAAGTAAAGGTATAAGTAACATTATTTTGAGTAGATTTTGTACAGTGATATGGCGAGCGGTTGTTGGTACCATGTAGTATCACTGAATGAGGCACTCACTACACACGGTGTAAAGTGAAGAAGTGGCGCCCGTTCGCGGGGGTAAATAACGGGTAAATAACGGTGAATATCAGAGTACATTTAAATTGTATTATTTTATCTGCGCAAATGTGTTTTAATCTGAAGACATGGTAAATTGTTTATTTTTATTATGTCTAAATCAAAATAATGTGTTCTTCGGCAATAGGTTTGTTTCAGGTTAGACGCACATATCCTTTCCGTATATATGTACATATGCATGTATAAATAGATACTTATATACATATATTATATATACCCCATACTTGAATGTATCTATGTCATGTCTGCTGGTAGAAAATTGCTTTCTCTCCTCTATATTATGGAGAAATATCGTCGGGATGTATATATGTACATTAGGGTGGATCGCTTTTTAAAAACTGAGATTTGCCAAAGCCCTGGAGGCGCAAAACTTGTGTTATTGCCTAAAAATCTTAAGTGTAAAATTTTGTGCAAAAAAAATTATATTTGATGGTCCCGCAACTCGTTTAAAGGTCAACATTTGGTAGTTTTTTCAGTTTTTGACCTATAACTCTTTAACGAATAATTTTAGCTGAATTTGATGTATGAGTTATAGTTAGGTTATTAAATTACCTTTAAAATGATATATAACATGTCTATGTTTTCTTCATATTACAATTATTTAGATAGACTTAAATATAAAAAGTCATGATTTTCAAATTATAGTTCAACTAACTTTATCAATATATAAAAATTCTTAATTCACAATAAACAAATAAACAAAAATAATAATAAAAATTCATTTGTCATACATCAAATTCAGCTAAAATTATTCGTTGAAGAGTTATAGGTCAAAAACTGAAAAAACACTACAAAATTTTGACCTTTAAACGAGTTGCGGGACCATCAAATATAATTTTTTTTTACCAAAATTTTAAACTTAATATTTTTAGGGTATAACACATGTTTTCCGCCCCCAGGGCTTTGGCAAATTTTAAATCCAAAAATCTACATACAAAAATAATCCACCCTAATGTACATACATACTACATATATATATATATATATATGTATGTATATAAAACATTGTTTAAATAATATGTGCGGGAAAAGCTTTCTATCTATCTATCTATCTGTCTATCCCGATATACATACGTATAAACGGTGTTTTTTTGTCGAAGATGTCGTAAATATTGGAAAGTCTTCAGAGACATTCTGAAAATTACTTTTTCTTTCATCAGTTAGTGTTATACACGTATCCATACATACATACATACATACACATATTTACAGATTCTTGAGATGTTCCAATTTCCACAATTACATGATGTTATTATAATATATTAGATTTACAATCTGTCTACATTCTAACAAGATCATGGATTTGATTGTTTTGTAAGACTGTCGGTGTATTATATTGATTTAGAGACTGCATTCTTCTATATAAGTTTACTCTTCATTTAAAAACTGATTTATGAAGAAACTTATTAGGATTCAAGTAATAAAAGATAAACAGCGTTTAATATTAAGTTGTCAATATGTAACAAGATTACTATAATAGCTTTAAAAAATTCAATTCAAACCGAGCTAGATTAATGCACTCATCGTGCCATTAGCCTAACATCTATTCTCTTATAAACATCAAAAAAAGCATTATACAATCAAATAAGTTACAGAGCACTAAAAGAAAAGACTTCACTTCGCTTACCAAACTAAATATACGGAATCCCCATTGCACTCTCTCGTGGAAGAGATAGAAAAACATAGAAAGAGATAGAAACATAGAAAAAGCAATGAACAATAAGAGTTCCTGTTCATTCATAAATAGATATAGAGAGAGCATTCGACAAGACCTCCTATGAATTTATCAAAAAAGCTACGCAAAGTAGAAATTTATAGATCCCACACCCACCGCTATAAGGTGGATCCAACTAAAGCCACACGTCAAATATCTGGGAGTGGTGCTGGACTCCAAACTGACGTGGAGGCAAAATGTTGAAAG
>JANSTT010016710.1:0-20354 GCA_026745375.1 Platyura marginata | reverse complement strand
TTGACATTTTTTAAATTTAAAAACGGAGCGGGACGGAACGGAACGGAACGGCGCGGTGCATTGTGCCCGTAGCTTTATGGTTCATAATTTATCGGGCAGTCTAGATTCGTTCGTTTGGAGTCATCGTGACCATGCGTTCTGTGGCGTATATTTACGAATCGATCGTTTAAGAACATGTGTTCGATTCCCACTAAGGCCCTAGGTATTGTGTTTGTCAGAAAAGATTGTTTAAAAACACACAATTGCCGTAAAGTTCATATTTTCCTTCTTTTTTTTAGTCGACAAAATATATATCAAGAGTTTTGTGATTAGTTTCAAAATAAATGAGTGATTTAAGCGTGACCTAAAGTATCTAATTAATCGGTATATAAGTATATACCTAAGAAGTCAGCTTTACTAACAGTGTTAAGGGATGTGTGTAAATTATGCGCTTTAACATTTTAGGAGAGATTATTTCTCTTCCTTTATTTTTTTTATTGTATAAACAAATTGTTAATTTTGCATGTTCATTTTTTGTACATAATATGATGCATACATACAAACTTCCAAGCTATAATAGTATAGTTTATAGTACATAAAATAAAAGCCACCCCTTCATTTTAGGAAATTTCCATTTATATTGTATTATTATGTATCAAATGAAAGAAATTATAATGAGACCAATTTATTTAAAAGATTTTCTTAAAATTTAATATTTCTTATGTGCAATTATATTATTTTTCATTTTCGATAATAAAAAAAATTATGATTTATACCTATAGTATCTTAAGTATATAAAAAAAATCTGATCTTTTCAAATAAAAAATTTGCTACTTAAGTCCCCAATAAAATATGGCAAAAAATTGAGATTTAGCAAACGATTAATATTATTAATGTTTATCGTTACATTTCATATCTTTCTCTAATAAATATGTATTAGTTAATATTCTTATCATCCTTTAAACCTACCTACTTCTTAATTTAAGATGCACGAAAACGTTCTTTTTTCTTCCACATCATCAAAGCTATTTTTACTTTGCATTATTAGCGGAAAAACCAAAATCAATATGATGTGGGCTTAAATGGTAAGTATTTTTATACCTCAATGATATTAATTAAAGGATATTATAACTCTGGTATGGAGTTTGTAACGCCCCTTAATATTTATCGTATAAAAAAAATACATCATTGTTTTTGTCGTGAAATTTAAAATCGAAATTTGTATGTCCGTCCGTCCAGAAAGAAAGCTGTAATTTTGACAGTTTATCAAGTAGTTCCTGGAGTAAGATCTCTATTGTTTTTGGAGGAAATCGGACGACAAAGTATAGGGGAGGCTGGAGTATTTGATTAACATCATACAGGTATAAAAATTCGCAATAGGTACCTATTTTATAAAGAAATAAATCTAGATTTGTTTTTTCTGGTCATTTAACAAGATTTTTTTGATGTAATCAATATTTTATCTTTTCCATAAAAAATAAACATTACTTCAGTATTTCTATTTAAAACGTCTTAGAACACTATTTCAAGTAAAGAAAAAAAACATGTGTAAGTATTAAAAATGATGTCATATTGAATGTTGCTCTGATATGGCACATGTTGATACTCCTACAACATGATTAAATAGTTAGATTTTATATGAACAATTAATTTCGGGATTAATACAAATTTAAGATTGTTTGTTTTTCAATTTAAATTAGTTTTTTTGTGTTTTATTAGCCGAAAATATTGAAGTTTTTTTTTTGATCAAATAAAATAAAGAGAAGAAAAAAAATTCTCAAATAGAAATCTATTTGAAAGTTACTATTTCTTTTTATTGCTAAAGAAATGATTAAAAGATCTCCCCTTAAGTTCTTTATTAAATAAAAACTAAATAATTCACTTTCACTCCTTTCACTGATGTTTATCGTGTAAAGTTCTAAGAAAAGTATGCCATTGCTTGCAGAAAATGTCTGGAAAAAAGGCAATTTTTTATTAAAATAAGTGCACGCATTATGATAGAAGTTTCGTTTTCGATAAAAAAAAACTACTTTGGTTCATAATTTCTGTTAGAATTCTCCCAATCATAACATAAAACGGTAAGAAAGTAGAGTTATCCAAAGGTGACCATTGCCTAACAATTAATTTGTTTATTTTATCGAGCTTTATATCAATTACTTAACTAAATTTAAATACACATAGGTACATTGTTTACTACATTTCAACAAAATGTACTTATGAACATACATATACACATATATACAATCGTAATAAGTGTCAAATATCGCACACACAAAAACTATTTTAAAATCATTGGAACGATCAACAAAAATACGATCACGAAAAAAACAGTAAGTATGAGAATAATCAAATTACTGTTATGTATAATAATAACAAATCTTCTTCCTGATTCACTGTTTACTTTAATTGGCATTGTAAACAATTATAATATAGAACAGTTGTTAATATGTTTTAAGTACATGGACGTACATATCTGTATGTGTAGCCACTCTTATCGTGTATAGGGACAAAAAAAAAACTCCTCGCTCATTATAAAATCACAGTAGATAAGTATTTGACATTTAAAAATTAATAAATGGGCGTACGTACATAACATAATTACAATTATTAAGTATTGTCAGTAATAGTGGAAAATTACTTCATACAAGCACATTATAATTATAAAAAAAAAATATTTTTAAAATCACATCAATATCAATATCAATAATAACAAACTATAAAAATGATTGTATCAGAATATAAAATTTATCGCTGATTATTAGTTGATTATACAGCGACGACAATAAACAAACTAAAATTATTAACTTAACAACAGCTACCTATAAGTTGTGTATTTTACAATAAAAGCGAAAAAAAAAATTGTTCTACATACATTTTCAGTATTTACTCATATTATTAATGTGGTGTATATTACAGCAAGATCATAATTATGAGAAATTGTGTCCGTCATTGGGAGAAAGTTGTAAATATTATTAATTCGAGCGTATGTACATAAAACTTAATGTACTCAAAAGTCTATGAAACTTAACCATTGGAAATACATAATAACAATTAAAAAATTATGTTTTATAGATTTTCCTGGAGGAAAAAAAACCTTTTCTTTATTTTGTATTATTATTATTAAATAATTTTTAAAATAAAATATTAATTTGAACGCACCATTAATCAGGTATACGTACAATAAATTATACATCAATCTAACACCTAAATTGTAGGTACATTTCTATAGAGAAATATGTTAATCAAAAAGATAAAATCGCCCTTTATAAAAAACCATAATTAAAATAAATTATGAGAATTCATAATTTTGTACAATAAATTTTGATTGCGCCATACTGTATCGCGTAAATATAAGCGAAGATATACTATTAAATTATTGATGTATTATACAATTATACTACCTTTTATGCTTCAAGATTTTTTGTATTGCAAAATTTTACTACGTTAAGCAAAAAAAACAAAACAAAACAAACAAAAACAAAGTCAATAAGTTTTCATAGAACCAAAAATGAATATTAAAAATGGCTAATTAGAGAGTAACATTTTTATATGAAAATCTGTTCTTATTTTATGTAAGCTTTTGAATAGAAAAAAAAACAAATTTACACATAAGAATTAATTACTTTCATATAAAATACTACTTTAGTTTTAACATATTTATTAACAGTAAAAATAAATTAGTGTCAATTGTAGGTAAACACAAATTAGGCACCAACATTTTTGACTCAGTAAAAATTCAAAACCAATATTTTAAAGAGTTCATTTAAAAATAAGACACGTTCCATAAGTTTCTACCTTGGGTGATGAGAATGAACTTATTTATTTCCATATTTTCTCCTTTACTATCTTTAATTTTCATAAAAAAAGAAAATGTTTCTTTATAGTTAGCAGCACTCATTCTACTGGGGATTAGGAGAATTCGTGCCTGGCACAAATCAATTATTTAAAAAAAAAACTAGCATTTATAGTTATTCTTATTAGAATATGCTTGCTTAGTGTCCTTAAGTACTTCTGGGGTTATTAATTAAATTAGTTATTAGATAATTAATTGTTACTGAATCGATTCTTAATGATTTTAATAAGTTACATAGTAATAATTTATGTATGTTTATACTTAATATTTAAGTGTATTGGTATAAATGATAATGATAACATCACCGATATTTAGCAGATGTTAAATTCAAATCAAAACTGATGTTTATTCAAAAACTTATATATTATAATTATGTATTAAGTCATATGTATGTATTAGGTAACTATATACTAGATAGAATAATATTAGTGAATTTTTTATGACTAATCATAATAATCCCTTGTTAAAGAAAACAAAATGTTAGGATATTGTATAGTTGAATAATATACCGTTACACTTTAAGTTAACTTACTTTTAACTATGTAATGATGTATTATGAGATGAAAATAGATGGCAAGGTAAGATCCTATGTTTATGTTAATTAGAATAAGTAAGTAACTATGAAACTAGTTTAGTATTGTATAGTGTATAAATTATTGTGATATTTATATATGAAAAATAAATAAAAATTATCTAACGCCATTTTAAAACCATTTCGAATAAATAGTGAAAATAAAATATTATAAGAAATGTTATGAAAACTTCTTACTTTAGTTTGAACAAAAATGCTTCCAATTCTACATACTTATAATATTTTCATTTACAAAATGTATGTAGATACTTTGTTTTAGTAAAAAAACATAAATTCTTTCCAATGGAAAATAATTTCCACTTCCAATTAATATTCCATTCAACAAGATTTATATTCATTTCTATTAAATTAAAATTTTATAGACACGAAGAACTGTTTGTATGAACACAAATTCCAATTATAGCGTCTTTGTTGTTGTTGTATTTTTTTTTCATCTATGCATTAACTCTTACCATACTTTTATTCCGCATTTTAATTCATCATTCATAAAAACAATACTATTTAATTGTTGTTACACAAAAAATACAATTAAATTTTATTTATTTTAATTATTTTCTACGCCATAATGATGATTTCAATAATGACATATGGATGTGTGAGTATGTAATTTTAACAGTACCTATTTACTCATCCGTGTATGCTAAATTACATACTTAATAGTCAATTGTTTTAATGGTTAGTCAGTTTAATATCATTAATCATAGTTAAATAAATAGAAATGTTATTTTATATGTACTTGCTAGTATAGCTGTCAATATAAACTATCTATTTAACTATAATGTAAATGGATACATTCAAAGACGGAGTCCTTCATCTATCAGACTGAATAAAACGCTTGGTGAGGAAGACATTAAGCTTATAGGTTCCGAAACGTAGTCCCGAATCACTGAAGGCGACGTGCGTCAATTGGGTCAGCAAAAACACCATCTGAAGATGACGATCAAAGATCGAGGAACTAAAAGAGCGAAGTCTAAATAAATGGGATGAAAGAAGAACAATTGTAATTTAATAATTTCTTCGTAATGCAAGTTCGTCTTTAAATCGACAAATTGAAAATGTAAAATCTATTTGTATGATCTCAAAGATGGTTTCTTGGAAAAAAATGTTAAAGTCTAGTAAATTACTAAGTATTTGTCTTTTTTCTTTTAAATAATTTCAAGTTGGTATTCAGCTTTTAAGTCTTCTTTTACATTTTATTCTGAATTTCATATTCAAACATTTTTTTTCTCCCTAATTTTGTGTCGTTCATTTCCTGCAACACTGCTAAACGGAAAAGAAAATAAATAACTGGTAGTTATAGACATTAAAATATGTACCTTTTTTTCACAGTACTTGAAGAAATTAATGAAATCGCATTTTTGAGTTTTATTTTTGTTTTAATTAAATTTATGAATTTTAATGAAAACCTAAAATCTCTTTAAAAGGACATTTTCTCTTGGAATTATTATATGGTTTTGTGTATTTTCATATTTTACATTTTAAACGAATATTCCAATTAGAAGAATTTAGACAATTAAATATCGTTTCTGTTGACTGGTTGCTTAAATTATTTAAGTTTTAAAATTCTGTATTTACGAATTAAAAGATGTTTCTCGAAATGTGGAAACTGTATTAAAGTAAGTAAAGTAAATAAAATATTTGTAGAATGTTCTCGTTAACTTTATTAAAAATGTATAACAATGAGAATAAGTCATAACAACAACAACAACATGGGTACTTGTTTATGATTTCCAACTTTGTCCGTGTCTATTACAACAAATAAATAAATTGAATGAAATTACATACAATTGATTGCAGCGCCATAAGGACAGGTCCTGAAACTATTTGGTCTATAAATTAAATCTTCATTTACTTATTTATTATAATTATTTGTATTTTTAAAGTACAAGTACTGTTTTGTATCATTTTTGACTAACCAACTAAAATGAAGTTTTAAGAAACAGAATACCAATTTCTCAGTTTACAACTTTATAAATCGGATTACGAACAACCGAGTAAGAACATAATCGGGTCTCTGGTACCTATTATTACGCTATGTTAGGTTCTCAGATGTCGCGTGATTTCAGAAGGCCCTTTAAATACTTGCATCGCCAGTCTAGAGATTGTTTTTCTCATCAGAACCTAAATATTAGGTAATATTAGCGAATAAAATCAATAAATTGTCGATTAATATTAATAATTAATTAATCAGTTTATAATTGTAACAATTAAATAATTACAACATAGCACATTATGTATACATTATTTTATTTGACCATTCAGTGATAAATTAAACAAAAAAAAAATAATAACAACTAATCCGAATAGTCAGACTAACAAAACATGTAGCTATGTAGGTACTTAACTCACACACAAAAAAAAAGTATTTTCGATGCCTTGATATTAATGTACGCAAGTATGTACAAACATAAGTACATAAATACCTAATTACGAACAAATACATTCATAGGTGATGTGTCAATATATACTTTTTTTCAATAAAAAAAAAAGGTCGATGTCCACTGTTTACAAAATCAGGTAATTGAACCGATTTATAAAATATATTCATACGATTTGTATGTAGGTATGTTGGCGTATGACAGTTACAGTTAGGGTAGGCCATCAAATAAGAAAAATCGATATATTAATTCTCAGTATTAAAGGTCATATCCATTGTTTTATAGTCGCAATGAACATTCAAGTTAAACCGTTTTTCCATAAAAAAAAATTAGGGTCTCTCTGAAAAGCCTTCATGCGCAGACACTTAACCATAAATGGATCTTAATTTGCACTATTTGCTCTCTAACCTAATTACGTCTTGTATGAGACTATTGTAAATCTAACGTGTTATACGAGAATTTCCGTAATTTTCTTATCATGTTAGATTGAAACCGTGTTGTAGAGTATAAAAATAAAGATTTCATTAATAGATCAAAAAGTTTCATTACCTACCATTATGGCGCTGTAATCAATTTTATATTATTTCTATGGATTTAATCATTTGTTTACAGACAAAATAGACACGGCAAAGTTATATATAATAAAAAATACTCATACGGGTCTATTGTTCTAGGCTAGGGTGTTAGTGTTTTAGGTTTTAGATGAAACGGCAAAATTTCAATTTCTACCAAAAATCGTTTGGCAGGTTCAAAATGGCCAGGTAACCAAGGTTGTTGATGAGATACTACCAGAAATATGCTAAGTAGACGTATACAAATGTCATTCATTAAGCCAAATATTCGAAAAACTTTTTCAACAAATTTATTGCATTTATCATTGTCGCAAAATTACCTAATTTATGACAATGTAAATGTAAACACACCGATTAGAGGAATTTAATTAGCGAAATTTTTTTTTTTTTGCTCTTCTCTGTATGTGTGTCTCATCTTACAAAAGAAAAAACATTTAAGTAAAGAAAAAATGAAAAAAAAAAAAACATGTAATACGCTGTGCTGTTGGAGATAAAATTAATACGTGTTTGTCGTGTGCATTTGTATTAAATTGAAATAGAAAAGAATAACTGCTGAGTTGACAACGTTCTTTTTCGCTCGATGCAGTTTACATTTATCAAGCTTTGTACGATATAAAAACCCTTCGTCGTTGATTTAAGGATAAAAAGAATTTTTTATATTACTTATATAGAAGAGAGCTCTGCAATGTTTGATGAACTCTTCTGACATTTAGATAATGTTTATTTTGGGGGAATATTTTATTTTTTTTTTTTTTTTGTGACTGGTAATTAACCTTTGTAAAAAGTAAGAGACCATACCATAAGTATAATAATAAAATTATAAAATACCTAATAAGTATCCAATAATGTAGATTACATTATATACATATGTATGTACTGACATGGTTTTTGTTCTTGTTCTTATACATTATAATATTTCAATCAAAAAAATATTTATGTAGGTTATTGTTATTATTACTAAAGTTGATGGTATTTAATTTACTTAAATGCATTGTCAGTTTAATATTATGTATATGTTTACGAGTAGTTGGTGCATATTAAGTGGCCGCACATGGTTTGAGGGAGAAAATTCTATTCATAAATGTAATATGTACTTATAGTGGCGAGACATGGTTTGACTTGATGGAAGTTTCCTGCTTAGAAATCTTTTCAATAAATGAAATTTATTTTCCTATTAAATCTAATGTATTTGTATATGAATTAAAAAAAAAACAAACCTTTAGTAGGTCAATCGTTATTTATGTAAGTATATGTAAGTAAATATGTTTATGAAATGAGATGTTTATTTTTGGCTTAATAGGTAACTTTTATAGATAAAATCAATATTTTAAGGTAAAGTTATTTGCAACATTTTCATAATACATATTGTTGCATGACATTTTTAAATAGAAAAAAAAAAAAAAAAAATGGAGGACAAATTATTGCCTTTTTTTATACTCGTATTTTAAGGAAGTGTTTAATGAACTACACTACAGTATGCAGCCAAATATGCGCTATATTGACATTTACAGTGGTGAATATTATTCAACTGAGGCGAAGGAGATAATAACTGCGAATCAATATACTTAGTCGGTATATAATTCGTTAAAGTTGACGAACGCTTTCTAATTCTTAAATTTAGTCGATCATCGATCATTGGTCAAACATCTGAACGAGAAGTCCCCAGACGTTCATATCAGAAACATTTTTAGATTTGGATGTTTTGTTCGATTAGTGTTTTATCAGCGGATGAATAGTGCGCATTTCACTTTATTTATTAGATCTTATCCAGAACTTTTTATGGCGTAAAGCTGTGACATAACAAAATATGCCTGTAGATGCCGCAAAGAGTAATATTTAATGATTAATGTTGAACGGGCGAGCGTATTTGCTTATTTCCATATTCACAATACACATTTTTAAAGTAAATTGTAACTTTTTTTTACTAATAAGTGCTGAACATGGTGGCAATGAGGTGTTAAAGTAAATGCAGATAAACCTCAAGCATTGACAACTTCCAGAAGAGAAATCAACAGACATATCCCTTGAGCGTGGTTAAGTTTATGATTACTTGAGTAATGTGATTAAACAAAAAAAAAATATGAAATCAACAGAATCACAATAAAAGCTTTTGGTAGAAAAGGATAAAAGCAAAAATAATTTAATCATTTCGGATCTAAAACATTGTTTTAAATATTATGTACAAATGTACGTAAATATCTGTAGAAAATTAACATTTAATATATCAAAAGTTAAAATAAATAATTTCTCTACGAAACCAATTTAGAAATTTCTTATTCAAGCTAAATTACAACTTTTCGTTGACAAATTTACAGCTGGGTACATTTAAAATCCCGAAATTAGATAGTTGAAAAGTTATAATTGGCATGAGGTTTAGAAATATCATTTTATTAAAACTAAAATATAGTGAGAATTACCTAAATAGGAACATATAATTGATATATGTACCTAAGTACTTAAAATAGGGATAATTTTATGCATACCGGAAAATGTTTATATTCATTTCATTTCGGCGAAAAACTACATCATAGCAATGCTAAATGATAAACGTGTGTTGTTGCCTATTTAGAAAACTAATATCGGGCCAAATATCAAAAGAACGTGCCCGTACGGATGTGTACGTTGATGCTTTCAAATTCAACACAAAATCGACCTTCGCAAGTTTTCCAATAAATTTTATAAATTCTTTGCTCTGCTCTAGTTGCTGCTGTTTCTTCCTTATAGGTCCTATATATGTATGTATATATAAATATATGTTGAAACAAGGTACACACATATGAATGTGTTGTGTATGCATGTGTACGAATGGATGGGATATTTTATGCCCAACACATAACTATAGAGAACAAAATTTTCATTCTTGCCTTTTAAAAGAAAGTCGTGGAATAAATTAGACTTCCTTTGTTAAGGGTAATTAATCTTTTGAAAGGTTTTGAACATTTGAAATATTTTGACACATTTTGTTGTTGTTGGCTATATATATATATATATAATATAAATATATACATATATATATATGTGCTCCCACTAAGTAAAAGCTAAGTGAATTTTGCACATTTGATGACAAATTGAATTGTGTCATGAGTACGATTTTTCCCACTCACTATTAAGTATATATAAAAAAAAAAGTATCGATTCAGTACATAAATTCGATGTTAGATCGTAAAAATATTTGCAAAATACGGTACGAAGAAGATTTTGTCTTTTCTTTGTTTCCATTTTCCTTTCCTTTTTTTTGGGTAAGTAGGAAAAACCATTCTTAAAGTTAAAAATGACGAAAAAAAAAAGAAAAAATCTTGCTGATATTGAATGTTGAATTTATGTTAACGTGTTATTTAGGACAGATGGGGATATTAATTTATTTTTATAAAAATGGTATAAATACTTGAAACATGTTGTGAGAGAAGCAACATACATTTCTACATTTCTTTTTCTTCTCCTTGCTATTTGCTATTTGCAAAATTAATTCTTGACATATTTTAGCCATTTATACGGTTTCATTCATCATAAAGTATTTGTGTACAATTTTATTGAGAAATTTCATATTCTCTGCAACATAAAATACGAAAGGAAAATAAAGGCCTAGAGACAGCCAGCCAGAAAATTGTTTCCTCGTACCTTTAAGTTTTTAATGTATCTCTGGGGACCGTCTGCTTTAAACTGATATAAATGGTAGATTTACGAATTAAGCCGGATAAGGCCATTTAATTTATTAATGATTAAAGATTTTTCTTATTGCAAAGATGGTGTTTACATTGAAAGATGCGAAAACAATGGAAAGTTTTTCATTACATCCAGAAACGACTGTAAACATATTAAAAATTCCATATTTGGGCATCCGGTAAAGATTTTTTACTTGCGCCATGGTAGGACCGAACCAAATTAGTTCCTTTCTTTTGTTTGTGAGCTTTTCCATCTAAAATGTCAAGCCGTTGTTTTCGTCACGTAACAACTTAGTGACCAGGGAGTGAACACAACTAAAGAAGAAAAAAAGAGTGACTAGGGAAGTTATAAATCCTTGAGAACACAGTATTTCGGAAGTGGATTACAAAGTCTCGATTGTCGTCAAACAAAAAAGAGTTGTAATGGTATTTAGATCTGATAAAATAACAGTAAACTGTACGGGCATAGGAAGTAGATGCCAATAGTCAAACGTGGTCTAGAAAATTACACGAAAACTCCGGTATTCATTAACAAATTATTTACATCGAATCTCAAAAGTCTTCTGGTCCAATGTGATATGGACATTAACATGAGTGCTTAATTGAGCTTTAGATAAGAAAATGGATTGGTTATGTTCTACGCAGATCCAAAAATCTTGCAATAAAAGTTTTATTTTGGAACCCCCAAGGAAGCCGCAAACCTGGACGACCTATAAAACACATAAAAACGCTCGACAATAAAATAACTAAAACTGGTTGGAACGAGATTGGTGCCTTGGCAATGGATCGAGGCACTTGGTGAATACTGGTTTCAGTGCTATGCTCCTACTTGGAGGGGTTAAAGGACAGTAAAAGAAAGAAACTCTAAATTTGAAAAAATTGTTTAGTAAATTAATTTACAAGTTTTATGTACAAAAAACGAAACAAGAACAAACTTTTACAACAAAACATAAACACAGTCCAGATAGAAGCATAGAAATAATTTTAAATGTATACGAATGATGTCTATAAATACACCCCATTATGAAATTACAGACAAAATATACTCACTCCTCGACATGAAAATAAAAAATGTTTTAAATATTCAATTCAAAGTCAATGTTCAAGTCATAAAGTTCTATGACAAACACAACGCGTACCTCAATTCAATATTTATACAAATCAATCACACCTTGTATAAAAGAGAAATAATTACTTTTGACTAGTTAGTTTAAATTATTAAAACTATTAATCGATTGTCCCCCTAAGTATAAAATATTATTATTTTCGATGACTTGAATTATTACAAGATCTATATTGGCCTGGCCGCGTTGTACTTTCTCATTATATGTCCACAAGTCAAGAACGTCTAGTTAATCAATGAAACTTTGTAAAGTAATTATTGGTGTATTTACTTTACATAGTTAATATGACAATTACTATAAGAAAAGAATAGACCATGTTTATACTACATATAAGTATACACTAAAAACACACTGCCTGATGAATGATTATTAGTAAAATTAAAATATAGTTATAATAATAGAACAAGAGTGTGTTTAAGTATATGAAATATTCCATTACCAAGTCCATTATTTACTAAAATTATATTTATGTTCATTGGTTGTTAAGTATTGTTTGACGGAATAAATAAACTTTTTGCACGTTATTCATTTATTTATAATGATTGGTCTCTAAAAATGTAATCTTCAATTGAACATCTTTCTGTAATATAACGAACTAAAGGTAATTGGAAGATAATTATGATTACCTACCTATTGATTTGGTGCTAAAATCGAGGCTAAAATGGTATATTGGTAACTAATATACATCTAAGATTTTGGAAATTTTACCAAAAATGGTCAAAGATCATTCATAAATGAGTACAAAATGTCAGCAAGTGTTGGGGGTATATAAAGAATGGATATAGTTTTTCTCTGTGTTTGAACTGATCTGGTGGACACCTATTATTAGCTCAAATGATTGTTTTGGTCCAATCAAATCGATTTAATTCATGTCTGGTCAGACACCTGTAGATGTGTGGTTCTATAATTATAAATGCTTTTGTATGTCAATGAAATATTTGGTTGGAAAGAGTATTGTACAGAGAGACTCTATTGCTTGAATATATGATTTGACGAGCATTGAATTTGCTGTAGAAAATACATAAATGTGTATATGTAATAGTGTTAATTTAAAGTAGACTTCATTTAAAAAAAAAACCGATCAAAAAATTTCAAAAGTATTTTATTGCCATCAAAGAAGCAAATACGGTAGTCAATTTGACCACCGCGTAATGGCCAATGTTAAAAGAATACAATTCATTTCCACATTTAGACCCCGGATAGAGCAACTCAAACCCCCTTTTATGTTTGATGTTTAATTTAAAATAGAATCGTTACAGTAGTACGGCGGCACGTGCACCAATGGTATTAAAATCTATCACAGACGTTAAACAAGCTAATTTGCTACAAAATTCTTAGTTCAATTAATTGTATTGTAATTGAATTATTTCCATTCAAAAATCTTTTTAAAATGGTTTTCAAACAATACTTGAAACAATTGAATAAAAAATTATAAATTAAAAAAGCCAAAACGTCAACAAGCCTTAAAAATCAAAACTAATTGTTGTAAGTATACATATATGCAGTTCCTTCCCCCGCTACAATTTAAAAGATTTTGATTTTTGTCTGAGTCATGAACTTTTTTTTATATTAGTTGAAAATTTCATAAACAAACATGACTCAATAATTTTTGCATCAAAATACTACGTGGACTTGTCCGATTTATGTTATGAGCCCACAGTCCACTGGAATATTAAATGTTATTGAACGCATTAGTACCTAAGCACCAAAATTTGTGAATAGTTTATTTTTTTATAATAATGTAGAAGTTATTGTAATCATGTGCATGACAGATGTTTAAGAATCCCCTTTTTTTCAAATGGACTACACAGGCCTAATTCAACATAACACATTTTTTGAGTGATGATTGGAACATTCTGAAATTATGAGCAAATTGATGAGTATTGTTTTTAATGAGTTGCAAGGACTGCCGTTGCGTTAAATTAATAAAATTAATGAATGAAGTTATTTATATTTTTGCTGATCTTATATTATTGGTGATTGTATCTAAATAAATACCTACTAAATATCTGGTTCTTCAGACTACCTAAATGGGTTAAAATACGATAAAATTACTAAAAATTCTAATTCTTATTAGGCTATCCACAATTAGGATAACGAATGCTGTAAAGAAAATATCTACATAATGTTCCAAGGAATTGTCTAGCCAAAGCCATATAAAATCCTACTCACCTGTAGTTGAGATCTTCAAATTTTTCTTCATCAGCAAGATTTAATTTCTTTGTTGAGTTTATTTATTTACATTCACTTGACAAATGATTAATTATAAATAATATTAAAAATGTAAATAAAATCGTTTAAGCATAAAACGAGAATACAAACGTGGGATGTAAGACATTTGTAGAGGGAGATTATACAATTTGTCATTAATTTTTCTGTTTTGCATGTTCACATTCAGTTAGTTCGTCTTGTACGTGATTTCTATTAGCATTTTTAGAGGAATAATCAAGAAATGTTTAATTCTTATTGCTTTTTGTAGTAGAAAATTCAATAAATTAATCAGATCAAAGAGGTGCCAGAACAGAATTTTTAATTTCATTTTACCTATCCTATCCTGTACCGCTTTTAAGATAAACATATCAGAATAATAGTTATCGGATGTTTTCCCCCTTTTCTAATAATGGGATGTATCAGAAATGTGTTTCGTATACAAACTGAGGTTGTTTGATTTAAAGAAGGGTGTTACTCGTCGAATAATAAGCCTTGCAAACAAAGTTTCATTTTGTTACTTTTTTTTAACCTCAATATAGACAACAAAGTATGTACGTAAATATCTGAATAAGTCAGAAAACAGCACTGCGGAATCCATAAAAAATCCAAACATTACAACATAAATTCTGATTTTTTTTTATGAAAATTGATTTTTGTTTTAAGTCATCGGCGTGAGGGGTGAGACAAACAACAAAAATTAGTGATTTATTCCTTGGTTATGTTGTTTCTTTCTAACTATGTACTCTAATGTGATGCTCGGTCGCTGTATTAATTCTTTGGAGATTGTTGTTGGAATAATTTTTGAACTAAATTGATTTACCATATGCCATCTGATTTTATGGATTTACCTTAAACTTTGACCAAGGTTCAGAATTTAGAGGTTCTGAAAAAATTCTTTAAAGATGAAAAATATGGATTTACTATAACAGTAAATAACATTTTCATCCAAATGTAATTGCAAAAGTTCATTTAAAAAAAAAAAATAAATTTCCTTTCATCGCAAAATATGTAATAATCAAATGAACCAGATTTCTTACGCAAATCAAAAGCCAATTATTCATTGTCAATTTATGTGGAATTTCGTAATGTAATTTGTTTATAAATATCTGATTAAATAAATAGATTTTCAATAAGTAATTCTTCTCTCTATAGCGTGTGACGGACGTTTCTTGAATGCAAATTGTACGTGTCGTGCACAATTATAGGAAAATAAAAATAAATTACGTTGAGTTGTGATTGAATAATGTTATCATCACATTTTCCAGTCCTTTAAATTGCACTCACCAAAAACAAAATGAGTATACGCGGAAGTATCAACGCCCTCATTTTTTTTTTTTTTTTTTTGAAAAATTTATAAATAAATAAAAAAAATTTGTTGTGAGGATAATTCAGTCAACCACAATTGCTTACCTGAAGTTCAGCCCGATCGACATCCCACTGTGATCGTTCAATTTCAAAACGGGAAAATTCATGTTGAATAAAATGCAAAATGCCTGGAATTGAATATTGTACATTTGAATTGTTTGGTTGATTTTCGTCGCCCTGTTTATTGTTCAGGCCGCCGGTGTTGTTTGTACCCAATTGAGCTGATGAATTAACACCTACACCACCACCTAAACGTTCGCCACCATTTTGATGGGATAGCTGTGCTGAATTATCATCCATCTTTTATCCAGAGGAGTGTGTAATAATTTCACTGTGTGCTGGTATATCGCTTAAATTTAGTTATTTTCATGACATGTCCACCATTTACTTAATTTTTGCAACTGTACAACTACAGTCGACCGTTGTCTATGCGAATTCTACAAAATGAATCTGCAACCGTACCGTACCCCGACACAAACGAGATATCGAGGAGACAAAGTACCCAACGAAAAGAAAAATTTTTTTTGTATGAAGTGCCAGAAGAAAAAAAAACTGCGGTGATGGTCAGCTAAATGTGGCCGTCACGTTGTTACAGTTGCCAATCGATACACACAAAATTGCACAAATTGTACACGAACAATGTTTAATTAGTAAAATATTGAAAACGATTAACAAATTGATTTGAACAAACAGCTTTTTGCGATTTTTTTCTCGAGAAACTGTTTTACAAACGTAAGTTCAAAGCATTTTTATTAATCGAAACGAAGGATGACGATCGGGGCCGATGGACATTTTGTTTCAGTGCCATATTAGGGAAATTTTTACATTTGGGTTGACCGATGAATGGTGTTTATGTTGTGCAAATGGGATATTTCGTTAAATGCGTGGCACTCTCATGAAAAATCAATATAGATGGATCCACATATTACTTCTATAAAATTTAATGCATAATTTAGATTAAGTACTACTAGAATTTACTTTTTTGTAATGACTCTATGTTTTAAATTTAGAATTTCAATACCATTAGGATTCGGGGTACTCGGATTAAGTAGAAATTCAATACTTTTTAAATGTGCAGAACCAGTGATACAAATTAAGTCATCAAAAAAATGAACCCCTTTTAATTTAAGTAGAAAACACTATAAAAAAACGTACAACAAATGCGATTTTTCAAGTCCAACGTTCAAATTTTCCGTTTCGGCCAAAAACGAGACGTTCAAAGGAGAATATCAGGGCCATTTTAGTGTTTGGAAAAAATAAATTTAACCTGAAGGAAAAAAACACAATAACTTATCTTATATATACATACATATCTGGAAAGAGGAAGAGTAAACTTTCGATTTTTAAATAATGTTCAAACTTCAATTCATTTTTTAATATTCGCTGAAAATTGTTATTCGTAATTAGTACTTTGGATTCGGTAAGAATTTCTCATTGTGTTTTTATGGGAACCACATCACGAATAAAAAGGAACTGAAGGATGTTTCATCAAAAGAAATAAAAAAAAACCAAAATTATACAAAACTAAGACATTTATATTTGATAGAATAAATTCTTTTACATAGTAAGTATATTATTAGTGTTCATTGATTTATAGCTAAAATATTATAATGACAAAGATAAAAAAAATTAATTGCAAATACAAAAAACGACGATAACATTTAGTAATAACACCAAGTTAAAGGATAAAAATGATATAAAATCAAAATTCTTTTGAATGGCATGTCTGGATGTCTGTTTTTGTATTTTAAAACATTGACATTGCACAAAAAATTATTTACAAGAATTCCTCACACCAATCATTTAAACATTGGTAACAGTCACCCGCTTGTTTTGTGTTTGCATTGCAAATGTCTTTCATCCATTCCTTAAATAGTTCGGCGTCCTTTTTAAGAATTAAATATTGTCCAAGAACCGTGTATGCCTGAAAAAAATAAATTATTATAATATATTAGATAAGATTGTTACGATTTGTGTTGGGTATGATATTAAACTATAAAAAGAAGAAAAAGTGTCTCTAAGGGAATGGCTCGGGCAGACAATCCTCTAACCAATCTTATTAAATTCAAGCGTATCACAACAACCACTTGATTCTAAAATCAATTGTTGATAATTTATTAGCAAAAAGAAGTCTTGAGGTCTGCCTACTTAGTGGAAGAATTTTTCTAAAACAATTTGACTCAGTTTTTAAGGAATAATAGTAATTTTTTTATAAATGTCCACCACAGGTCGCTCATTGTTCAATCTTAAGACATAGAAATATTAAATGCAACCGTCAAGGTTTCAATCAACTTTTGTTGATTCTATGTACATTATTATTATTATTTAATTCTTTTATAAGATTGGAGTTCTTTTTGGACGTTTTCCTTCTTACAATCTGAATGATACGAAACTACCGAATATACTAGATCAAACAACAAGTCAGATTATAGATGCAGATTGAGTTCTAACAGAATTTACGAATTGGTTTTAATAAAGTATTTTCCAATGTTAATGTTCACTTCTTCGAAACATTTCGCAATATTATGGTTTATTTTTATGAATGAAAAACTATAATCTACGAATGTACATCTATATACTTTTGAATGAATCATTTCCGTACCAAAGCCAAAGTACCCATAACCTAACTTTTTCAAAATTTATTTCTTACAAAAGAATCCGAATATCAGAATATTTAATTACCTTATCAAAACCAGCTCCTTCTAATCGTTTTCCTAAAACATCACCGACGCCAGCCAAATCTGTGACTAGTTTCTCGCCCATCGGCTCCGCAACAAAATTTCGATGTTTCTGTGAAGTACTAGACATTTTCTGGTCTGGATATGAGCACCACGTAAGTAAAAAGTAATTAAAAATCTTCTATACTCCCGTTTTAAACAGAATTTCACTCAATTAATCTCAGATTTTTAAATAAATTATTAAATATTAGAATATTAGTTGATAATAAACGTCAAGAATAAAATCGTTGAGAAAAATAATTTTATTTGATTGCGGTATTGCCATATGAGCTAAATTTTCTACTGTGTAATTATGTTTGCTCATGATTGTCATTTCTATATTTGTTCACCACTCTATAAAAACGAAGGTAGTACCATCTGGTATCAACGCTGACAAATACGTTTAGCTGAGAACACTTTATTCACGTTTCATAACCCAAACAAATGAAATTAGTAACGTACTTAATTCTAGTACAGCAATACTAATACGATGTATACAAGGCAGACAATATAAATAATTATTTGATAACAACTTTCTTTTAAAAGTTAGGGTATCATTTACTGACAGAAGTAGCCCAAATTATATTTGTCAAATCTACATACAGGAAAATCTATATTAATAATTAAACAACGGAAAAAAGCTTACAAAAACAATTTATTACTTACATTACATTATAATATATAGTATTATTTAAAAAGTAATTCAAATAATTTATCGCACAGCCACCATTTTCCATCTGAGCAAAAAATAAGCACCAATTCGAAGGAAAGCTATAATTGAAATGAGCGCATAAACATCGTACCAGAATTGATCTCCTCTCATAGAAATTTCATGTAAAAATGTTTGTGGATATCTACAATAGGAAATAGAATTTAATTCAAATTATGCCATTAAGCATTTTTTATTAAAATTTGTACCTGTAGTGACAATATGGCTGTTCATCGCATGCAAGTAAACCTCTTCCTTCACCATAAATAGCTCCGACAAATCCTTCAAGACCATATCGTAAAAATGAAATGTGACTACCCCACTTTAAGTAATCAGGTAAATCACGTAGTGTTACACCAAATCCGGAAAACAATATCATTGGAAAGCACAATGTTGGCCCAAGGAATGTTCCGTTCTGAAGAAGGAAACAAAACAGAATTAAAAACCGACGCTAAATTAACTTGAAAGAAAGCATAAATTGAAAAAATTATTTTTAAGAATACTTACCACAACGTCAAACCATGCTCCAATCATAAGACCTATGCTCTGACCGACAATTGTTATAAGTATACTTATCGTAAAGAACATTCCAAATCGAAACCATTCCATTGGCTGTGCACTCAAAACATAGATGAGAACGGAAAAAATGAAGCAACTAAAAGTCTATATTAAACAATCAAATATTATCACAGTTAAAATCGCTTTAAGTGAAAAATTCTTACAGATAACGGTATATCCAGGAGCATTACTGAAGTATAGTACATTTTTAATGAGTACCATCGATTAAAGTGTTCTTTCATTAATATACACATTTCCAGTGGAACTATTGTTAAATAAAAGGATAACTATAGGATAAAATTAAGATCATTTTAAATGTTCTTACATGTTAAGACGGTTAACATCATTGTTGTCATGGAATGATGAAATAATATACTAAAGATTAAATTAAAATTAGATAATACTCTAGATCCTTCATTTCCATTTTTAAAAAATAATATTCCTAACATAATAGCTATCATCACATTAGAAGCAATTCTGAATAGAATAAATGTGATTAGAGAAAAAAAAATGAATAAATTCGATATGTCAACTAACCTCATATGCGTAAGAGTTTTATCACGTTTCCCTTTAATATAACCTCGTCGGAGTAATATTTTCAATTGATTCCATGAACTGGTCGCCTCTAATGCTC
>JANSTT010016709.1:0-20365 GCA_026745375.1 Platyura marginata | reverse complement strand
TTTAAAACGAATAATAACTCTTCAACAATCAGGTTGTCGCACCACTATAGTAGATTTTATAGAGTGGCCGCTAGAACAAATCATCTAGAATTCGCCGTGAAAATGCATGGTGGTTCGCTGCTGTCAAAGTGTCAAAGACTTTCGGCCTTGTACAACGCCATTATTTTATGTTCGTGTTATCTATCGTAGAGATGTTTTTAGTTATTTGTTCTCATTAATTTTTTTATTGTCAATTAATTATTTTGTAAAATCTTGCTGATGCTATATCTGTGAATATAAATTGGTAAGTTTTTTTTTTGTAGATTTATAATATTTGTTCGCGCCCACAGCACGATGTTACAATGTACAGTTAGACCTGTTGCTTGTGCAGATAAAAAAAAAAGAAAATTATGATCATACAATTCAATTCATTGTAGTTTAGCTCGATTTCTACCGATGTACGGCGCCAGAAATTTTTTTTAACCGTTACCCCACCTCTACCCTTTTAATTTTGTGAGGAGAGCAACTTATCTATGGAAAATACATTCTAAAATTTGTTTAGATCTTTTTACTTTTCGGTGAATTTTCTCTGGTTCTGGTGGTGGAACGATAATTCGTTCGTCCATTCTAGTGGATGAATGGAAAATATATTGGCGTCGTTTATTATATTTAAAGAATTATTCTAAAAAATTGTTTTGAAACCAGTGCCTTTGGGGAGGGGGGCGGCGAAACAAGATTTTATTATATCGATTGATTGGTATTCTTGGCAGTAACTGTAATTTTGAAAAAAAACTAACATGTGACTTAATTAATTACAGGACGAACCGATAAATCAGAATGAATAGCAGAAACGTGGTCAACGTGGACCAGTGGATCCAATCAAAAATCTTTATTGACTATTATTTTGCTGACAATACCCCCATCACGTGAAAGTGCCGGATAAATGGCTCTGCAATTTCTAATGGATCAAAAATCTCTCTGTTTAAGACATTCGAAGATGATCGAACGCTGAAGCCTGAACATCATGAAAAATTCTGTCGAATCACCAAGAATTAAAGAATTTTCACGCTTTATTAATGAATCCTCCACTGTTTGTATATAATTTTTTTTTTTAATTTAATGTTGAAAATTTATTAATTATTATTTTCCATATTTAGGAAACCACAAATTTTAATTATCGCAACAATTTTATCAACACCACCAGAGATTTTAATCATCGCAACAATTTTATCAACACCACCACAACCACCACCAACACCCCTCTCCCCTATTTGGCTTTACCAGATTGCAAATTCTGTGTACTTTGCAGTATTAAGAGAAACAGAGAATTCTCTTATTATACAATCGTAAGTACTACAAGTAAATTTTTTTTAAGGTGCACTTTTTTTTTTTATAAATAATAATAATAATTACCGTGTACTGTACAATAGAACATGCGCAGAGTAGCAATTCACAACAAAAATAGAATGTCACAACTCTACACCGCGACGGTCACACCGCGTGCCACAGTGTGCGTAGTCTTAAATACAATTTTTAAAGATGTTTTGGTATTTTGGCGTCACCCAGATTAAAAATAATTCCGACTCTGGCCCTGTTGATTGAGGGAGTCGTGTGTCATTGCTAATTAGAAAAAGTCTGAATTTTGTATGGTGGTTTTCTTTTTAATTTAAAAATATTTAAAAATTAATTTTACGTGTACAAAAATGAAAATGAAGAAAATTCATTTTAAAAATAAAATCACAAAAATCACAGTACAAGGGGAATACTACACAGATATTCATTTGACCGGTAGGTGTAAAAATTTTTAGACTGACGGGCCATTTTTTCTGTGGTCGATTTTAGTTTCTTTTCTCCTTTCTGTTTTCTTTGAGTTTTCTTTTTTTTTTTTTTGTTGCAGCAAATACTGCAACTCGTCCGCAAATTTAATATCAAACACCAAAATTGAAATTGGTGTGCAGTTGTCTATACTGTGGGAGGGGGTCTATCTTGTTTCAGTAGCTGTTTAGGGTTTTAGACCAGCCTGTTCGCAGTTGTGTCAATGTTGACGCGCGCGTTTGTCTAGGCAGCCGGATTTCTTCTTTTGGTGATTGGGGCGGTGGTTTTTTTTTTTAATACTGGATTTGGCTTTAGGTTAGCTATGGCTGTGCTGATGGTTTCCGACTGTAGTTGGTTGATATGTGTTGTTGGATTTACGGATGTGACGTTGCGGGTGGGGGGCGGGGCGGGGGTTGTGTTCGGTATTGTATACACTATTGTATGGATGTTGTGTAAGGTTGCAGTCTAGTACGTATTGTTTTTATAGCGCGACGGTCGGGTTATTACTTTTACTAGCTGTTCGTCATCTTGAGTCAGCTCACATACCAAACCATCTAATAGATTGAAATTACGGTCCAGTGTTTCTGAATCGGCGTCCACGTAGCTTTTTTTCCAATTTATTCAATATTTTAATTAGCCAATCCTGAATAATAGTGGGGGGTGTCATTAAGAACGGTTATTTAATGAAATTCTAATTCTAACTAATAGAGATTCTAACATTCTACATTCGTTGAACACTAAATGATATCTAAATTAAATATTGAAATTGGCAATTATCTAAATAATACTTAAAACCCATTAACGCCGGCTGTCCCCATTTGAGGACGGGCAGTTAAATTGTTATTTTTAAATTATTTTTAATATTTTTAATTATAATAATTTAAAAATAATAATTTAAGTATCCGTCCTCAAATGGGGACAGCCGGCGTTAATGTCTTAAACGTAAAATGGCCTTTAATATTGGTAGTCTTCTAAAAATACTCTGGCTTTCTATGAGCTGTGCGCGTGCGCATAACAACAGACAGATAAATAAGTGGCTATAGTTTATTTCCAATGTACAGTCAAACCTCCCATAAGCGGGGACAGCTCTGGTTCCAATTATTTCGTCCGCTTATGTTGTTGTTGTTGTAACGTCATTCACCTTCTGAGGTCGAGTCTGTTCTTAAACCTAGGTGAGCAGCTGCCTTTTTTGGCTTTGTCCAGAATGATAAAACTGCTAAGTCCGTGGGACTGCTAGGACATTCAAAAAGATGTCTCACGTCATGTTACTCTACGCCGCATGCTGGACAGGTGTCTTCATGTTGTCAGCGTTTAGTCTTGTTTGGTAGTTATTCAGCAAACGACACCATCCCGAACGGAGTTGGGCTGGTGTCGTTCTTGTCTTGCGTGGCAGGTGTGCCTCCGATTTGTCGATTAGCAGGTGACGCTGTGTCGAGGATTCTGTTATTGCAGAAAAATTATATTTTAATAGTTGATTTATTGATAGTGCAAGGCATATCAATGTCACGTAAATTTCTATTTGTATTGACATTGACACTAATTAAATATACTATAGCTGCTTTATCCCGGCCTTGTACATCTCGTTGGTAATCACTCCGCTTATCAGAGGTGTCCGCTTATGAGGGGTTTCACTGTATTGCAATTATTTTTCCGCTACATCTTTTGAGCTTTAAAAATCTAGAAAAGTTCGATAGACAGGTCTGGCCGCGCTTTTTTTTGTACGAAGAGGTGTAGTATCCCTGACGGAGTATTTTTTTTGTTTTTTGTTTAAATTAATTTTCAACGAATATTTTTCGGATGTCACTCTTGACTCTTGTTTTAAATGCATGCGAAATATGTTTTTCCTTTTTTCGGGAAATGGTCACACATTCTATCTCTGTTATTATATATTTTTATTTTTTTTTTTTAATATGCATGTTGATCATCAAACCGCCGACCCCCACAAACTAACTGTTTGCATGTTAGGTGATTTCAAAGGGGCTTTAATAAAATCGTATAACAAAAAAGTCAATAACACATCGTCGGCTACACTCGAAAAATAGGAAAGTCCAGAAATGCAGAAATTTTACAGGAAACGATAAAAACCATTTAACTTCTTATGTGTAATTTATAGGTAGACATAATGGAATAAAGTTTTACTGTAATTTAACTGCTGATTCTAAAAATAATGTCCTTGCACTATTTTCGGGTGTTCATTTGTTGCAAATTTGTTTTTTTTTTCTGCTGGCATTTTCTTATTTTCGTCGTTTTTTGTTGAGCGACAAAATGCACCTACATGGAGGGCTTCGGGGTCTTGAGCATCCGATCTCGTATGTTTTAATCATCATTTTTTTTTCTTTTTCCTTTTCCCTTTTTTTTTTTTTAACCAACGAAAATTTTACAAATTAGCTGACAAATAATTTCGGTTGTCTTTTATATACCGTCAGTATATACGCCACTTAAAATTAATTATTTACAAAAAAAAAAATTTTTGTACAAAAATTAATATCCATATCGATAATTAAATTCTTTATCCATATATATTATTAAAACTAATTTAGATTGTCGACACAAAAAACAAATTTAAAAAAAAATTAAATAAAATTAATTAAATTTGCTGGCAGACAAACTCCAGTCGTTATTTATTTACCTACTACGAGGCTTTGAAAAAAATAATCAAAAAAAAAACAAATTAACAAAAAAAAAATATTCATATAAAAAATTTTTTTTTTTTTTTTTTAAACTAAAGTAGTTTGTCGATGGGAAATTTTTTTTTTTCACCAATAACCACGTTTCTTTTTTTTTCTTGTTTGTTTTTAAATTAAAAAATTTAAATAAAATTGCTGGCAAATAGTTCCAGTCGTTATTAATGTACTGTAATACACAGCTTCAAAAGAAACAACCATTTAACCTTTACAAGGACAAATTAACAAACCAAAAAAAATGTTCATATAATGGATAGCGTGTTTTTTTTCCTTTTTTTTTTTAAAAAAAAAAAATATATCAAAATTTTAAAACTAAAATAGTTTGTCTACACTTCTACAGGAAGTTTTCCTTTTCTTTTTTTTCTTTTAGTTGTCACCACGTTGTCAGGACCACGTTTTTTTCCCCTTTTCTTTTACTTATTTAATAGCGTCTGCTGGAGCTTCTTTCTGTCAGTTAGAAAACGGTATACCACGTTGACTCCCTTTTTCCTTTAATTTTTTTTTTTTAAGGTCGAAAACGAATAAAATAAAAAAAATATATAAAAAAACCAAAACCAAAAAAAAAAAGATAATGTAGTGTGCGCAGGAGTGCCTACAAAAAAAATTTTACACATATTTTTTTTTTTTTAATTTGATTTAGAAAAAAAAATCTTCTTTTGACCCACAAAAACTGCGCACAAAGGAAACCCACTAATTAAAAAGATAAAAAAAAGAACCTCACCTTTACTTCCTCTCCAATCTTTAAGGCACTTATTTTCCTTTTTTTTTTTTTTTACTTTTTTTCTCTAATTTCACTTCGCCTTTCAGACAGCGCACTACTTTACTTAATGGTTTACCAAATGGCAATCACCTCCTCGAGAATGCCTGCCGGATATCAGCATTAGCCATGTTATTCTTCTCACGTGACCATTTTTTTTCTTCTAAATTTACACCCCTCAAGTCGTTCGCGTGGTACCTTTTTTTTTCCCCGTCGCGCTACGTTTAATGCGGCTTACAATCTTTCACCGACCGTGGAAATATCATCTTGAGAATCCTCCACCCACGATAGAAGGAAATTTCTTGTCCTTAGACAATAGCGATATGTGTAAGTCATCCAATACAGATTTAATATCTGGATTTCTGCTTGTATGCTTTTTGTCGTTAAAAATTACATTGAAAAGATTGTCAACCTTAAGAACTCCCGAACACCGTTCAGGATTTCGAAGAAATGTTAAAATCGACAATAATCATTACCGTCAAAACTATATTCGACTCTAGACTAAACCAAGGTACCAACACCTGACATTATTATTCTATCGTCCTCATTTTCATCTGTGTCAGAGTTGGACTAAAATACAATATGTTCCAAACTCCGAAAAAGATAGACAAATGAAAGTTCGTTCCAGTATCTATTAAGTCTTTGAAAATAAATAGGACACTTTTCTTTCGAAAAGTCTTTAAATAGGACACTTTCCATTAAAGTTGAAATTAATCGCTGTTGAAGTTTTTTTTTTCGCGGTGTAGCCATAGTTTTTGTGTAGAAAAGTATTCCTCAAAAAAGGCTTGCTCTCTGAATTTGCTCGAAAAAATAGTACGAAAGAAAATTAAAATCTTAACAATGCCCCCCCCCCCTTCCAATTTTACTGTACTAAATATATTAAAATTATTTTTAATTAATTACTCAATCATGTATTATTATCGTTTAAGATTTAATCACAATTAGATTTATTGTAAATTACAAAGAAGAGATTAAATATTTTTGGCTCAAGAGTGAGTCATCGCCATTCAAGTGTTGCACACAATTTTGTGGTTTTTTGATAGCTAAACTTTAATTTGTTGTGACACAGGGGGTGTGACTAAAAAGCACCGAAAAATATTTAAAATTTATTGCTAGCGAAGACTCACTCTTAATAGGCCATGGCACACGCTGTCGTTATTTGGCGCCCACTGATAACAGCGTGTGGCATGGCCTGATGGAAATAAAAAAAAAAAAAATAGAATTAAAATTTAAATATTAAGAATTATTTAAGAAAATGATTTATAAATAAAAAAATTAAAATTAATTTTCTCTTATTGTATTCGATTTTTTGGCATTTGTTTTTGTTATATTTTAATTTTTCGAATTGTGAATTTTCAAATTTCGAAACCATTTCTTGTTTTTAATGTCTGAATTGTGTCTGCCCCAATAATTTTGGGACAAAATGGGGCAAAAATTCGGTATATAGCACCTCCTCTAACAGAAATCAAATTCTTTTTTAGAAAAATACGTTTTGGATGTCCCTGCGGGGCCTTCCGATAATAAAGCCCCGTTTTCTATTAGCCACCGATGGCTACGCAAGAAAACTACGTTTGTATATTTAGGGTGGATTATTTTTCTATGGAGATTTTTGGATTTGAGATTTGCCAAAGCCCTGGGGACGACGGAAAACTTGTGTTATTGCCTAAAATGCTTAAGTTTTAAAAATTTTGTGCAAAAAAAAAAATTAGATTTGATGGTCCCCGCGACCCGTTCAAAGGTCAAAAATTGGTAGATTTTTCAGTTTTTGACTTATAACTCTTCAACGAACAATTTTAGCCGAATTTTTTGTATGACAAAGGTTATAGGTTATTAAATTACCTTAAAAATGATATCAAACATGCCTATGTTTATGTTCATATTACAATTATCTAAATGATAGACTTAAATATAAAAAGTCATGATTTTCAGATTAACTTTGTCAATAAATAAATATTTTTGACTCCCAATTAATAAATAACAAATAAATAAACAAACATAATAATTCTTTTAATCAAATTTTGGACAATCGATCTTAGAGTTGTCCTAATAACATCGTCACGCTGATCATGTGAGTGTTCAAAATACCCAATTCGACTATTAACCGGGTAGTTTTCTTGTTTATACCCGATTTAAAAAAAAAAAAAACAATAAATACATTAAAAATAAGAATATTTAATGATTCGTTTTCGAAATAAAATACCCCAATGATTCCAGCGTATTTGCCCAGCTACCAAAAAGACAGGAGGTGAGGTTAATTGCTAGAAGTGCTTCAAGACTATCAAAAATTTGTACGATCTTTATCTGTTAGTCCCTGTCATTTTGAATTCTCTGTCTAAATTTTATTATAGAAATAGAAGATTCTTTGACTTTGGTTGATGTAAATGAGCCTAGGCTCTATTTTAATTCATCATATGACGTTAGCTTATCAGTTTCTTCATAGTAACCAGAACAGAACAGAAAAAAAAGTAAAAACAAAAATAAAACCAAAAAATACCCAAATAAAAAAAATTCATTTAATTTCGGATAACTTCCATGCTGAAGAAACATTAGCATTAGGCTTATAGCAGCGATTCTTAATCTATGGGCGAGAATTTTAAAAAGGGTCGCGTAAAATTTTCAAATATTTAAGAATTTGTTTTTTAATAAATGTTTATATGTACTTTCAAGTTCTAGAATCTAGACTGAAATGCTAACTGCATTAACCGCACTGGACTACGTTCGTTAATTACGCAATGGCGCTTATTTTGTCGTTCGTATAATTGCAATTTGACATAAAATCTCAATCTATCGTTAGTTATTCATAGACATAATTGCACTGCGAAGATATATATTGACGTTGACATTTGTCAAATTGAGATTTCATTCATAGACCAAAATATTTCGCGACCTACCATTATTACAATTTTGGTCTTTTAATGTGGTTATGTTCATATGAAGGAACATGAATGGGGTCGCATTAAATCCTCACCATAAAATTGGGGTCGTGGTGCAAAAAAGGTTAAGAACCGCTGGCTTATACCATATAAGATATAAATTATTCAATAGATGACTTTTTATGCTGTTTAGTTTTCGCAAAACATACAAAAGTGTTCCTTCGGCTTGCGAATACGTTGGCATTTTGTTTGCTCAATTCTGTTACAGCTAGAATTACGGATTCAAGAGCCTTTGTCGCTTCAGTTAGAACTGCTAGATTCTCAATTGAAATCTTTTCTGCACCAAGCACCTCCAACCCAGCATTTAATTAATATGTGAAAATTAGATTGTGTTTTGTGTGGATGTTTATTTGAATTTAATTTTGAATACTTGACTTTACATTGAAAATGCTTATTCTTGATCCCGCATACTGATTTTAAAGCGTCTGTGACTAGTTTCACCGTTCTATCCACTGCCTGAGTGTAATTAGAAGACTCTCGCCACATAGGTACCGAGTAACGATGGATTTGTCGGGATTTTCAATAATTTCGTCGAATGCTTCCTTTATATAAATTCCATGAATGTGTTTGAGGTCCCACCTTACAATATTCATGTAATCTGCTGCATTGAAATTTAATTTAGGAATCTCAAATTTTCCTAATTCCACCAGAAACCCATTTTTAATAGTAATTAATAAAATGATTTAAATCCACCGCTGTCCACCATTGAACTTTATGTTTTAGTATTAGTAATAGATATAAGCAATCTTTATATTTGCAATAAATGTGGTGAAGTTGAAGTTGAAGTATATATGACAAATGGCCGTCAATGCCATAGTCGATCCGAAGTTAGGTTATGGGATTTTTCATTTATTTTTTAATTTCAATATTTATTTTTCGTATTTTATTCAAATATCACAAGCCATTTGTAAAGTTTATCAAAACCATGAGCACATCAAATAATTTGCGACCATCAAAACGGCGTCATCGACATTGTGTTATGGAACAACAACAACAACAACAACAACAAGAACAGGAACAGCAACAACAGCAACAACAGCCCCAATCATCACCATCGAAAAAAGAAAAATGCACAGAACTGGAGTATTCTGAACGTTGCAATCATATTAATCGTATTACAACAACAATAGCGTCTGGCCAATCTGTGGCAACAGTGCCAATATTATGTCGACGGATGATCGGCGCCAATTGGGAATCGTTCATTCATTTGAATGGTGGCGACGGTCCAATTAAACGAAATCTACCAAGCGAAATTATTTTGAAAAAAACCACAGATCCGACATCGTTTCCACTGACAAAGGCTGCCATCAAACTAACCAAATATATAGCGATGGACTGTGAAATGGTCGGCATTGGGTATTTGGGAAAAAATCATATGTTGGCTCGGGTATCAATTGTCAATCAAAGGGGTGAAATTTTGCTGGACAAATATGTAAAACCTCGGGAACAGGTAAACGAATAATTATTTATTTGTATGGGGATTGGTTTGCGGACGTGATCTTTTAGGTGATTGACTATCGGACTAATATCAGTGGAATTCGACCGGGCGATATTGAAGATGGTGAGGATTTTCTACATGTACAAAAAAATGTTGCCGATTTATTGGATAGTCGAATACTAGTGGGACATGCCATTTACAATGACCTAAAAGTGTTGCTGCTATCTCATCCGAATAGGTTAGGTTCCCAGAAATGTTTTTTTTTTTTTTTGTTTGTTTTGTTTTATTTGCATAGAATTCAATCTCATTCCGTTTTGTTCATTTCAGATTTATCCGCGATACATCCAAATACAAGCCGCTATCGAAAATGATAACTGGCGGTGCTACGCCAAGTCTAAAAACGTTGGTGCGCATTGTGCTCGGCTATAGCATTCAAGATGGTGAACATAATTCGGTTGAAGATGCCCGGGCAGCAATGCGAATTTATAATAAATATAGTCAGGATT
Source organism: Platyura marginata (assembly GCA_026745375.1). NCBI lineage: Eukaryota > Metazoa > Arthropoda > Insecta > Diptera > Keroplatidae > Platyura > Platyura marginata. The sequence goes on along the minus strand of JANSTT010016709.1, from coordinate 10,253 downwards.
GGGAGGCAATGATTAAACGAAAATCATACAAAAATGTACTGTGATTGGATGATTTTTGTCGGTTTTCTTTTTTAAGTGAATTGTTCTGATTTTTTTTTTTTTTTTTTGGACAATAATAGCACCGTATTTAGAGGTTCTGATGTAGTAATATTGGGGTGAGTAAGGGGGGGAATGTCCTATTATCATATCGGACATTATTAGATATTAAAATATAATTTTGTAAATTAATGAAGACAACGAAAATTGTTTTTTATAGAATAATCTAACTGGCTGCCCTAGGACAAATGTCATTTTCAATTTATAGTGGCATTGAATCTCCCGGTCTTCTCACTTAAGAATGATCAGTTAATTTTCTCTACTGAATCTTAAGAAATTCCTCACTAAAAACAATTAAATTTCCTTTAAATTAAAAGAAAAAGAACAAAAAAAAAAAATACTCAAACCGCATTTGAAGAAAAATTGATCGAGTCTAGATCATTTAAAGATTTTAAGTCTAAAATATATACAAGGAGAGAGTATAAGTCGCGTATTTATCATATTTAATATTTTTAATTCTATTTGGTCATGTAATACCAAAAACGAAATAATAATGACTAGTACTACTCTGACTAGCAATGTAAACGTACGGTAAAATGGTGTAAAAATAAAATACTGCCAATTTCATTTTGGTGTAAAACGACAGCACCGATTCACATATATTTGTATATAAGAAGTTATGGCGAATAAACGAAAACATCATCGATAAAATTCGTTTTTTTTTTTTTTTTTTTGGCTACACGCAGCCGAGAAGCAACACACGGAGGAAAAACATTTTATATAACCAATCATAATTATTGTAATACAAACATGGATAGAGAGAGAGTTCATTTTATTATCTCTTTATTATCTCATTCTTTTATAGCTGTACTGTACATACGACGGTAAATAAATAATAAATAAATTGAAAAAAAAAACATACTAAATTCATGTATGTACAGTCGATCACAAAATGATTTGTACATTGACACAATGATGGCATTTTGTTTTGTTTTTTTTGTTTTTTTTTTTTTTTTTTTTGTAAGAAAATTCTTATTTGTTGGGTCTTGTTTATACAAATCAGTTTTTTTTTTTGAGCAACTTTTTTATGTCTATAGATATAGAGAGAGATTCTATTCGTTCATTATCATCATTGCACCGTTGTTTTATAGTCGCCATTGTTATATATATATATATATAAATTCATTATATACCATATACATACATTCAATCTAACTAAACATAATGAATGTTTTGTATATAATAGAATTTATATAATCGTCTATATATAAATAAACCTAGAACAACGCACACATATTATTGTATAGACAATACACTACTAGATTGAGTGTACTTGCGGTCATTATATATACGAAAATTTTTTGGTTTTACCCCCAAGGTATGTTGTTGGAAAGAGAGATGCAGAGAAGCATTTCGTAATAATTTTTACACAGGACCCGATGTGTAAATGTAAATTTTGCCAAGAGCAACGAAAAAGGTTTTTTTTTTTTTGTCATATATTCAGTACTCGTAGACTGTTGTGAAGCAACTTTTGTTGTGTTGTCGTCGTGTGTTTGTTAATTTTTTTCCCCCATTTTTATTTTGAAATTGGAGACGATATTATAAAAGTTGAAAAAGAAAAAAAAAAAAAAACACGAAAGAAATTTATCTCGGCAACGCAGTGTAATTGTTTTCTAGGGAAAAATGAACACATCAGTTGGAGCAATGTCAATACATCGATTGAATTGCTATGGCCGGACGTATCGAAAAGGTGTTTGTGGGGATTTTCGACCGGATACACTTCAGTAGAGGGTAAAAAAAAAAAGAAGCCAAAAGGTTTTTTTTTCTTTTACTTGTTTTTTTTTTTTTTCTCCTTTTTTTTTTTATTGTGGAACAGTGGCGAGAGGCAATCGCGTACCAAAGTGTTTCTGTGCGCATCGTGTGGTTAATAGTAGCAAGAAGAAAAAAAAAAAAAAAAAAAAAAAAAAACCGAGGAAAAATGTTTTTTTGTAATTTTGAGACCTTTTATTGTGATCGAAATCTCGGAAAAAGTGACCGAAATGAGTAAATAAATATTTGATTCAAAGAATAAAGAAAAGAAACGTCTTATTGTATTGTTTTTTTTTTTTTTTATTTTTTTTTTTTTTAGTTAATTTTTAATTTTTCTTAATTTTATTTTGTTGATTGTTCCATAATAACCTAACTAATATCCAAACAAACATCACAGCCTGTACCTGATATTGTGTGGGGTGGTTTATTTTACAAAATAGAAAGAAGAAGAAAAAGAAACGAAAGAAAAACAAAATATAAACAAATAGTGTGAGATAGCAAGAAAAAACCCAATCATGAACCATGTGTATGTGAAAAATCTATGGAAAAACTTTTCCTAAAAAAAAAAAATTAAAAAAAGAAATAAAAAAAGTCGAAGAAAAAATACAACAACAAAGTGATTTTTTTTTTTTTTTTTTAATTTGTGTATTTATTTAGTATGTATTCAGCTATAGTGTAATTAAAACAAAGGACACAGAAAAAAAAACAACAAAAATTCTACTCCATCTCACAAATGATGTATGGAAAATCCAAAAACTCAACGGTGCCATCTGATGCTCAAGCTAGAGAAAAGTAAGTCACGTTTTTTTTTTTATTTATAAACTAAAAAAAAAACCCCTTAAGAAGACCATCTCTACAGTCCAACTCACTCGCTACTTACACACTCGCTACTTACACACACACGCATACAAGAAAAACACAATACTTGGAATTTATTTTTATTTTTTTTTCTCACAACATCCAGAATGTTAAAAATCCTGAATGTTGGCTTGACAGTTCAGAGTCTGTATTTTCAGCATACATATTTTACCCTCTAGTCCCCTATGGGTATGGCTTTGATGAGACTCTGGAAAATATTTCAATATTGCTGCCTTATAGGATTGGGGGGTGGGGGTAATGGTGCATTTTAAATTTTATCTCTGGATAGATTGTTTTCGATTTGTACAATTACAATAACCGGTAACAGAAGGAACAGAATCTCTTCCAGACAGAGGAGCACACCCATTTCGAATTTCATATTTTTGATGAATGTTTGTTCCACACACATTTTCGACCATATTTTTTTCTCTACGTGTATGGGCCTGTATGTATGTATGTGTGTGTGTTTACCGTTTATCTCTAGATCTAGAATTAATATCTAGCTAGAAGGGAAATATCTTTGGGCGCCCATTACTATCGGTTCCCGATTATTTTTATGGCATATTAAAATACGCCAATCATATATGCCAAAGCGTACCACGCAACTTCACGACGAATAGGTAGGAAAAAAAAATCCATTTCTTCTATGGAATGGCTTACTCTGTGTGTGTGTGTGTGTGTGTGTGTGTATGTGTATGTGTATGTGTATGTGTATACATAACTCTATTATATACAAATATTGAATAATTACACATTTCTATATATATATATATATAAGTAATACATATATACATCTGTACATAATGAACCTGTGATATTAACTTTTAACTTGCATAGAAAGAAAGAACGAAATAAAAAAAAAAAAATCTCTAAATGCGGAGGAAAAACAATTTTCCGCACAACAAACGCGCGCAATAATAATGATCATCATGCAAAAATCATTAAATTGTGTTTTGTCCTATTGTTTTTGGCCCCTTTTAATAGACGACGCCATCTGAACATAAATAGAAATGGAGGGGGTTGGGGTGGAACTGGGATGGGGGGGAAGGGGGTATTAAAACTTTGGCACTATATAGGCTGAGTTTGTGTCATCTCATAATGCACATTGTTAATATTTAGCATCGTAATTCGTAATATGATGCCTTCTGACACCCATGTTCCGCGTGCCGTCTGTTCGTTTGACATTGTCCAAGAAGTTTTTTTTTTTTTTTAATTATTCTCCTAGCACTAGCAGTAAATTTTCGTTTTCTTATTGTTGTTTTTGTTTTTTTTTTTTTTTTGGGTAGCAAATCGAACAAATCAGTTACATATGTAGGAGAGTAATGGGGTAAAATGTAAATTATTCATTTATAAAAAAAAAAATAAAAAAAAATACGGAATTTCAAAGATTTCTCTAAATGCCCAGAATTGAAAAAAAAATTCTAACACCAATCCAATCGTCATATGGCGCCTCTCCAATCAATCCAATCAAATCAATCAAAATGGACATTTTTCGGTAATCACCCCAGGTATTTATAGTCACATTTTTCTTCTGGGTATAGAAAACTGTTGTTCCTTTACCGGAACGGAAATATTCCAACTGATTGGATTCGGGTACCTGATCTGTAACCCCCCCTTTAATTCGCTGTGCCTTAAGAATCTTATCCCATCATTAGAATGGGGTTCAGTTGAAATAATTCATCATTGGCCCTTGTTTCTATAGAGATTATTTTCAATTCTTTTTCGGCCATAAATTTTCCTCGGAATTTTCCTCTCTTGATTTCTCACCTCTATCTGTAGTTGGTGTTCACATTTCGCAACCGTAAGTAAGCACTGGTCTTCTTACTATATGGAATGTTTTGATTTTCTTGACAGTACTCTAGATCAGCGATTTCCAAATATGGAGTCGCGATCCAATTTCGGATTGGATGCAACTAAAATTGGGTTGCGTAAAATAAAAAAAAAAAAATGTGAATCCAATTAATATGAGTTGAAAATGGGGGGTGGGTGTCACATGATTAAAAGGTTGGGAATCGCTGGTTTAGCGCTATGTGCATCCAGTAATTTATGTAGTCGGGGGCGTTCTGTAAATATTTAAATTTCGTGCGCAATTTCCAGTTCCCGATTAGGATTAGGATTAGGATTTGACCTCAAATAGCATTGGAGGTGTTTGTGGGCACCTTGGCTGAGAATTTGTTTTAATAATTTTTGTTTTAAATCTTTTCTTTCCAGATTGGCACTGTACGTTTATGAATATTTATTACATGTGGGTGCACAAAAAGCAGCGCAAACATTTTTATCCGAGGTAAGGTTCCTTAATTAATTTCTAATTTTCATTAATCACTTTTTTGTTTTTTTTTTTTTTTGTTGTAGATACGATGGGAGAAGAACATAACATTAGGTGAACCACCCGGATTCTTGCATTCATGGTGGTGGTACGTATTTAGTTTTTAGGAGATGGGGACGTGTTCTCATTGCAGTGGCGAAGCGTGAGAATTATTGATTCCATCATTATGAAACCGAAAACAAATTTTTTGAGGCATTTTGACCGGTTTTTCCGGCCGTTTTTTTTTAAATGGAGACACAATTTTGAACTTTCTTAATATTGAAGATATGATTTTGAAATTGCTTTTTTATAGCATTTTTTGCCAAATAAAATTTTTCGAAAAAGTTAACCCTTTAAGGTCCATAAATTTTGAACATGAAAGGGTTAATCAAAAATGTTCAAAAAGCTACTCACCGTTCTCAAAATGTAATTTTAATTACTTAGGTAAATTTTTTAATTTTAGAAAATGTTAACCCTTTAAGGTCGAAATGGTGCCTTTAATGGGTTAACTTTTAAAAACATAACGAAAATCTCCCTGAACAGATATAGTTGAATTTTAATATTTTTTGGTTAACCCTTTCATGTTCAAAATGTATGGATCTTAAAGGGTTAACTTTTTCGAAAAATTTTATTTGGCAAAAAATGCAAATTAAAAATATAATAAAAATACAATGTTTCCAAACCATATCTTTAGTATTAAGAAAGTTCAAAATCGGGTCACTTTTTAAAAAAACTGCCCGGAAAAACGGTCAAGATGTACCTGTGAACGCCGCCAATTTTTTTTTTCATTTTCTCCCATCAAAATGACGCGTAAGTTTTTTTTTTATTAAAAAAAATAGTCCCATGATTGATGGGATCATTAATGCTCACGCTTCGCCACTGTCTTATTATCCCGATAATTATTTTGTTTTTGTTTTTTTAGTGTATTTTGGGACTTATACTGTGCGGCACCTGAACGAAGGGATCAATGTGATCATTCATCGGAGGCCAAAGCATTTCATGACTATGTAAGTGGTCCCGAATCATTTCTGTACCAAATACATTGGGATTGGGATGTTGTTCTATTTAATTTTGTTTGTTTTTTCTTTGTTTTTTTTTGTTTTTTTATAGGGATTTGTGAGTTCTGGATATGGTGTCAATGGAATTGGACATGTAAGTTATTCCGGCCAATATGTACCGATTATAAATTTTGCATTCACATAATGGCGTAAAAATAATTAATTTTCACAGAATACAGGACCGGCACCAAGTCCGCTTGGACAAATTCCACCCAATGAAGGTATGCCGGGCGGACCAATGGCACCGAGTTTCTTTCCCGTAAGTGTTTATTTCGCTGTGCCATTTTCGTTTTTTTTTTTAAAAATTTTTTTTATTATTATTTGAACGAATTTCTTTTTCATTACACATCCATACGTACACGTACACGTACACATACACATACACGTACACATACACACCAATACATTTATATTGGAAAAATCTATTATTTTTTAATTTTTTTTTTGTCCTTTTATTGTTAATTGTGCCAAACTAATCGTTTCGTTGCGGCGGCCTCTGATTGTTTATTTTTGTTTTTATTTTTAGTGTTGCCACAATAGAATTTTTTTTGTATCTGAGACCGTGTTGTTTCACTTTGATAATCATTTTTTTCTTTAATTCAATAAATTTAAGATAATTCATCGAAAAGGGCATTAGTTGTAGGTGACCCTGAAATAATTGCTTATGCGTAGCAATGAATTAACCCTTTATTGCTTAATTTTTTTTTTTTTTTTTTTTTTTGTATCTAATAAAATTCTACATAGTTGGGAAATACTACGTTTATTGCGAAAACCTATAAAAACAAAAAGGTGTAGTGTAGAAGAAAAGTGTCATTTTCCCCCACCCCCAAAAAAATAGCATATACGGAATTTTGGAAATAAAAGAAAATTTGAAGAGTGCCGTTTAATTCACTGGCCATTTAAGCCTGATGCACACTGAGGCGGTGGCGGTACAATACACAACAGGAAAATGTATATGGCACCGAACACTAGGGCGCGGTCAGTGTGGCGTTCTATTTTGTGAACGCTGAATGTTCTTATTTTACCGCGTACCGCGCTTGAATTTATTATTTGATTTCCATGGAAACAAGACAAAACAGCAAACTACTATACCGCCACCGCCACACCGTGACCTCCACCGCTGCCTTACTGTGCGTCAGGCTTTACTGTACAATTGTTCTATTCATAAAGATGATTATAAACTAAATATTATTGGCAGCATCTACAATTCCGATCCATACAGGGTGATTAATTTGGTATAGTTCAAATCGCATTAGGGATCTTACTCTAGGACTAAATAATAAACTGTCAAAATTTCAGCTTTTTAGGTTCAGCCGTTTGGCCGGAATCTTGATCACGGACAGACGGACTGACGAACAGATGGACGGACGGACGAACAAACGGACGGACTTAAAACTTCACGAGAAAGACAATGGTGTTGGAATTTTGTTTCTACGATGAGTATTAAGGGGACGTTACAAACTCCATACCAAAGTTATAATACCCATTGGATTATCCATCATGCGGGTATACAAATTGGTAATTATTTATTCTGTGGGATTTTCATAGTTTTTGAGCATGAAATGAGGTAAATCGATCGACCTGAATCATTGGATTTCAGTAATCGAAACTTTTCATGTTCCTGGACATGGGTCTCTAGTGGAATTTTTTTTTTTTTTCATAATATGCTCTATGCCTTTGTACTATACACCCGAAATGAATCACCCTGTTGTATTGTCCTATATAATTATCGTCATCGTACATATTTTCAATAGGTCAAATTACGCACAAAGCATACAAATACATACAATACCTACAGAGTTGTACATAATTCCGATACCTGGTCAAATTCGAAAGCTTTTGTGTTTTGTTGTTGTTGTTGTTGTTGTTGTTGTTGTATTTGTTTTTCAGACATCTGCAATGCGCCCATCACCGCCGACTCACCCAAGTAGCCAGCAGTCCCCACACCCTCAACCTCCGCCCTCGCATAATCAAATGATGTCTGTTCAGGTTAGTAAACGCATATAGTCGCGTGTGGTGTGTTACCTTCCCCCCCAAAAAAAAAAAAAAAAAAAAAAACCAACAAAAAAAAACCAAATTTTTTGCCACCATCGATCTGCACCTGTACATATTTATTAGATTAACATCTTCCCCACCCCGGCCCCTATATTTAACAACCGCAGTTTTTTTTTTTTTTTTTTTTTTTTTTTTAATTTTAGAATTGTAATAATTCCCATTCCCCATCCATTGATGGGATTGTGTTTTTTCGGCTCAATATTAACCCCTAATATGATACTAATTACTAAAACGTAATGCGTGTGTTTTTTGTGTGCTAATTTGTTGTTGTTGTTGTTGTTGTTGTTGTTGTTGTTGTAGTAGTTTGGTTGTAGTATTTTGTGTGCGTAGGGTATTGTAGTATTATTAACCAAATTAACCAAATACATGTTTTATCCAAATAAAACGATGACATTTCAACGTAAATTAGTTCATGTGCCTAATGCCGACCGAGTTTTATACACGGCATCCTTTTTGTTGTTGTTGTTAACGCGATTATCGGTTCCACCAAATCGTGTCGACGTAAATGAACAAATGTCGCATTAGACAAAATTACGTGTCGATATTTCGTTATATTTTGGTTCTATGTTTGGAAAAAGTCGCGTAAAATGAAATATTCGCATAAAAATAATTTAAAAAAAAAGACCCCAATCCTTACGTATTATGTTGTTGTAGATTGTAGATTTTATTACGAGTGATCGATGCACCTCGACCTTTATTTAGATCTATTGTGCGCCGCCCTTTCTAACTTCTATTTTCATAAAGCCACTCCATTATCTAGAGTACCTCTCCTCAATTCCTGTTTCCTTTAAGAATTTTAGGATTTTGAGTGGGTTAAGGGACGGAAGGTCCTTCTCGGTCAGACAATAGTTCCCCAGATAATTTCTCCTTTTCTACTATGTTGTTAGACACATTAATAATTAATAAACCTGAACAAGAAGAACAAATAAGGGTTAGAATTTTTAAATCTCCATATATACAGTAGACTCTCGGTTATATTTACCCGTTAAATGTCAGTTGAAAACACTTCAATTGCCAAATTCTCATAGCTCATGGTAGTTTTTTTTTTGCTCTCTCTTCTAACATTTGAAGTGTTTTCGTCCTTCGTTGCATTGACAGCCGGCAATGTGGAATGCGATCCACTCGGCCCAAGATTAAAAAAAAAAAAAAAAACAACTCCGTACGAGAGAAAAACACTTTTTATATTTTACTAATCTCAAAAGGGGGAATCGAACCACGAATATTGTGTAAGGTTTTTTTTTTTTTAAAAATAGTCCCATCATGAAGGGATCAACAATTCTGACGAGTCGCCACTGCGACCTGTAGAGGTCGGCTTTTTATAAAATGAACTAATTTGTGTTCCAGATAACAATACCACCCTATTAATACTAACACAATTCCATTTATAATTAATTTTTCATTTTATTGTTAAAATTAGCTTTTTTTGTTTTTTAATTTTAGTTTTGTTTTTTTTTTTTTTTTTTGGTTATGTCGGGTTAAATTTTTATAATTTTTAACCCCCACCGTATTTGTGATTAATAAAAAAAAAAAATATACAAAAAATTATTTACATTTGTTCTTTAACAGCCTTTCATGGGTGCGCCTAGGTATCCTTCTGGGCCTCGACCAGGCGGCGTTCGCATGCCGCAAGGAATTGGCAATGATTTTAATGGAGTGAGTTTATTGCACATTTTTTTTTGTTTTGTTTTTGTTTTTAATAATCGTAATTTTTCCAATTTTTTGCTTGTTTTTCATTAATTAATTAATTAATAAATGGGGACACAAATTAACGTATTTTTCTGTAATAATTGTCGTTAATAATATTTTAATAATTTTTTCTTTTTCTTTGTTTTTATTTTTCATTGTTGTTGTTGTAAATAATTGTATTTTATAAATTTAGGACTCCCCTGTAAAACATTTTTTTTGTTGATTACTAAAATGTGACCATCGAAGTTTTCTTATTTCTTCTGTATCTCGACGTTAAACCTCGCCCTCGCCCCCCAGTCCTCACTTAAGTCATTTTTTTTTTTTCATTTTTTTTTTGGAAAAATTCAGGTCATCTTAAACTAAATTGGTGTCTTCTAAAAAAAAAAAAAAAAATTAAAAAAAAAAATGCATAATGCAAATGCAACGAAAAGTTACAATTCAAGGAA
>JANSTT010016708.1:0-20374 GCA_026745375.1 Platyura marginata | reverse complement strand
ATATATCTCATTTTGGAAAGTGCTTACTTATATTAAATTGTGAAATATAGTCAAATAGACATTTTGTGGAATTTAAAATTTTTGCAAATATCTACTTCGTTCTATCTTGAATATAAATAAATAGGGAAATAAGAAGATGTATACAATTGTGTAAATAAGGATTGTTTTGCTTTGTCATTTAAAAGGAATGAAATGTAACCATACTGACAATTTTACTGAAAATCAAGAAATTCTATGTACATACTTACACATACACATACATAGATGTACAATATAGCAAAAGTAGAAAATGATCTTATTTGATTTTATACCTATTATTAAAATACTTACCTGAATAGAATGTAATTTCTATATGACAAAGCTCTTCAAATTAATTGTCTTTCCGTAAATTGTTTGTTCAACTTTGGTTTATGGTAATGGTACAAGGAAAATTATAGTAGATAGACGCAACGTTTGAAGATTAAGGCACTAGATGTAGATATCTACTAATAATATTTATGAAGAGTTTTATCTTATCTAAATATTTTTGACTGAATTTTAATTCTACGTAAATATATTTTTAATTGTTGTCTGGAAAAGAAATTTTAATATCTATTGTAGGTAAAGATATGGATTATACTCTATTGTAAAAAAAATTACCTACTTATATAGATATACTTATTGCATTTTTTATTCTATGTACGTACAATGTATAACTATAATATACAAACTCTTTTCTTTTCTTTTCTTTTCCGCTTACCAATTTGTCTTAAACAATTAACCCCTACTCTGAATATAATTATTCTTATAGTCCACAATAATTTAAAATATTTTTTCTTTATTCAAAACACGAATGAAAGTATTATTCTTAAATGTTATAAACGCGAGAAATTATTTGTGTAGAATATTGATTGAAGTAAAGAAGGAACACTAGTAGCATCATCAGCATCATCATAAACAACAACAACAACAACAGAAACAACAAGAAAGAAGGATTATGGGTATCACTTTTAAAATAAATTTTTAATTACGGAAATTATTAAGTAGCCTCTAATTGAAGTTAAGACAACAGAACTGAACGAAAAATTTTGTAATCAAACAGCGTTTTTCTTCTTTTATATTAAAATATTACGAATGTTGATTATAATAAAGAATCCCTTTTATCGTACTGTCTTACATAAAAACAAGAAGAGAAAATTGTGATTACAGTCACATTTAACCCGACAAAATCCCCCATTTATATAGATTATTATAGAGGTTACACAGTCATTGATATAGACCGTATTATATTCATTTATTTTACAAAATAAAAAAAAAAAAAAAACAGAAAAACATTAATTTTGGAAAATTTTGTACTTGTGAATCAATATAAAAGGGTTGATGTAGCCTAATTATTAGCGTTAATATTAAAATTAAAATTCCGTTTCAGAATTAATTTTCCTCTTTTACATGGAATCAAATTAATTTTAGGAAATGTTCACCGAGAATGAATCTTTCAAATCGTTCTGAACTGATAGTGTAAAAAAATTTGTAATCAATCAAAAACAATGTCCGACTAAACAAAAACATCTCTTCAAAAAAACCACAAAATATAGTTTTTTTTTTGTGTCTCATTGAAATTCTCTTTAATTCCAATTAAAATCGATGCTTAATAAATGTTCATGTTCTTTGGCCATTCATTAAAATAATTTACTAATTACAGGAAAGGTATAACAATGAGACTTTGTAATTCATTAATTTCATAAAACATAAAATTCTACTTTTTACTGTATACTATCACGTTTTATGGTATAAAATTAACAGGAACATTTACACTGTCCCATTTAAATTGGATTATGTAATGATTTTTATGGTAAAGCAACTATAGTATATGCGGGAATTTAAATGATACGTTTTTTTTTGTTTTTTGTTTTTGTAAAAGCCATAAACTTTAAAATTAGGTTTACAGGCGAGGTTTTTTTTTATAACATAGAAATACTATTAAATTCTTTTAAAGCTGCGTCTCCTATAATAAAAGTGCTTTCCGATTTTTGTTTAAATCGCCAACTGATATCGTATTCTTCAACTTTATTCTATCTATCTAAATATCACATGCTAATGATCGATGGTCTTGTGAAATGGGGAGATATTGAAAAACGCACCTCGTTTTCTACATTTTCTTTGCTACAACTTATAATGGGAACCGATCTTGTCCGAACATGTAACTACGGACCTGTTCATAGTAAATTTGTTTTTGAGATCTATAAAGGTTTCGTTTTGACGGCCTTATACATATATAATATTAGGATCCTTTAGTTTTCGTAGTATATGCCCAATGTTAGTTATATTCGTCACCAATAAAATTTAGTGAATAGTTCAATTGTTCCTCGCAATCTATCCGTTTAAAATAATTTACCTTTTATCATAAAATTTCCATTCTAAAAAAAATCCAATAAATGTTTTTTTTTTCAATTGTTATTTTTCCGTCCAGTCAGAAACAATCAAGTGGATTGTAAATTCTTTCATTGAAGCTGGCGTATTTGAATACATCCCAAATGCCATAAAAAGAATAAAACAAAACAAATTGATATTTCTACTTCAACTGATTTACTATTGAGAACGATTTTTCCTCAAGTTGAACTAATAAAATGTTGTCTGTTTATTCTTAAAGAATATCCCAAAAATATGCTATTCAAAGTATGTTTCTTTTTGTATGAAAATTTGTTTGTTATATGTATGTATGTACACTGCAACATAAACTAATTATAGAAATACGCCAAAGCAAATGTAAGGATTAGTTCGAATAATTGCACAGTACAGAATTTATATTAATTAAAATAATAATAATTCCGCTAAATAAAAAAATATAAAAAGATAAACAAGACGAAATTATAGCGACATAAATCATTTACCGATTCCTTATTAATTTTATAAACTCAATCAATAAATAAAGTGGACTTATGTACTTGTATATTATTATTATTTCAAAAATGTGGTAAAAAGTGTTATTTTAACAACAAAAGTTTATGGAGTGTGGAAACTTTTCCGCCACCAACGGTTTTTCAATTCTTTGAATCATATTCCAAAATATTTGTTGATATAATCCTGGTTAATACCTCGGCATAATGTTGGTTAAATAACATCAATTTGACCGTATACTATATATCTATATGTCCTTTCAAAAAACCATTGAAATTGTTTTCAATTTGCCGCACAATTGTGATAATTTAATTGATTTCAAATACCTATGTACTGTACAATTACACATACTATTTTTTAACCTTAATTATAAATTATTATATACCATAAAAACATAATTAAAAAGTATTTCAATCAAATTTAATGAATGGTTATTTTTCAATCATTTTTTTTTTCTTTAATTGGGTGAATTGTGTTATTCTATATAAAAAAAACAATGTATGTTCATTGAATGTTCGATCAATTTCCTAATAGAGAGTTGGTAAAGTTTTCCGAAAATAAACTTTAAGCTTTTAATACTTTAATTCCATTGAAATCTAAATTGGCGGCAAAGTGCATTTGCAGCACTTAAAAATTATCGTTAACTAAACCTTTACAAAAGTTTTTCACCAAAAATCAAAAACAAAAATTAGTATTTCAAAATCTGAAAAATATCCATACATTACCAGTACCTACCTACTTATTCTTATTTGTTTAACGTTTTAATGTTTCTATATGAATACTGTTTTCTTATGTATTTAGGCTGGCTGATGGGTGCCATAGAAAACAACAATTTTGCCTAAAATAACAATTAAACTTTTTGGGTATGGGGTAACTCTATAACTACCTATGTATACTGCATAAAAATCGCTTAACTTGAAAGCTTTCCTATATATTGTTCTTTAGTTATACAAGATGTATTGATGGTATGTATGTATATGGATATATATGTATATGTACCATCCATATAAGTACAATTCAAGTGCACATTTAAACGAAGAATTTGAATTTTGTCAAATACTTATCCTTTGCCGCCTATATATGTACTTGTACATATATTGTATATTGGTGGAATGGCTGACACAAAGGAAAACACTTAATATTTATGAAAATCCAAATGGAAAATCACATTTTGTTTAGTTTTTCTCAATGCTAAATACTTGAGAAGTTCCTGCAGATACATTTATAGGAAAATGCATGTAATTTTCTAGCTAGAATAAAAATATAAAAAAAAAAAAAAAAAAAAAATTGAAACAGAGTTTTAAATGAAATTCAGCACTTGTCACTTTCCCAGTCTGCTTATGTGTGCACTTTTCAATCTGTCATTTGAATTTCGAAAACTTTTCAAGAATATATAAGTGTTTCGTGCAAAAGATTGACTTGAGTGATAAGCCATGTGATATTACTTCACCCCATACCACCATTCACATTCCCCATTTATAGAAAATGTAAAAGGAAAAACGTATTTTTACGTGTTAAAGAACAACTCCCGCGCCATCAAAACAATTAAATGTATTTTTTGTGTTGTGTGACTCTTGCTGTTGCCGCACCAGCCCAAGTATAGTGGATTTTCTTAATGTTGTCATGTTTCGAAGCGACATAAAAATAAAAAGAAACCACACTTCGTCGCCATGTTGTAGATAAGCCACACCATTATGGGGGGTTTTTTTTATCTTAACTAGGCCGAAACAAAACCACAAAAAAAAAAAAAACAAATAATACACACTGTGTCACATGTAAAGACGCGATATTCCAATTTAGCTAAGGAATGGCTAAGTAGATTTACTCACGCACAATGTCCGATAAAGAATTCAAGGGAATTAATCTAAATGTAATGGACACAAAAGGTGCGGCCTAACAAATTCATATCTTGTCAAGTGATCGATATGCCCAAATTTGATTAGGAAATGAATCTTGTTAGGAAAAATTTGCCAAACCCGAAAGACATTACCATAAAAACCGATTTTTATCTAAACGAAAAACATGGGATGATGAATAATATTCATGTTGATAATAGATAAAAATCGTATCGTTTCCAGAGTTTGTAATAAATGAATCCAATTAATTTCATATTATATAACGTTTATTTAGGCACAGGCACGGTACGAAAAATAAACTTAGACCGTTTCGAAACCAAACTATATAGACATACACATACACACACTCACAATAGAAAAAGGAAATGCTTAATTCAATTTGCTTGGAAATTATGTAACAGAGAATAGGAAACTTTTGGTCGGGTGGTACTCTGACTAAATAAATAAAATTTATTTGGTGAACACAAAAAAAAAAAAACAAAATCTATACATAAATATTTATATCTCACATCTACAGAAACTTTTAAATTAGAAGACTTTAACAAATCAAATTCGAGAAATTTCCACAAATATTCAATATTGCATAAATGTACTCTGTACAATGTACATACGAGCCTTTACAAATTGATTTTCATTTTTTTATTCAAAACTAAAGTTTCCAAATGAAAGTACACCAAACACTACCAACAATTATAAATTGTTCAAACTTTTTTGTTTTGTTTGTTGCTTTATTTGTGTTGGAATTTAAATTTAAATTATGGCTCTAGTTGCGGTAAAAGGAAACAGACACGAGATAAATTATAATTTATTTTTTTCATGAGAAATCAATTAATTATCACCGATGGGTAGATACATGTAGGTAAAAAAAATTAAAATTGGACTATATAACATCTCAACATATATAATAAAATATAAAGTTCTGATAATTTCGGATAGAGTGAAAATTTTCCAGGACTACATATTATCACCCGATTAAAATCATAATGTTCAAATTTGCAATATGAAAGTCCTTTTTTATCTCAAATTTTGTGTCTTATACTTAACATTTATCCTTTTCTATTTTGAACTGAGACCATTAATATTAGTAATCTAATAAAATATACCAACTTAGAGAATCCCCCTCAGAGAACAAACGTTTGCAAGCCAAATAAAATTCCCCTTGAAATGTACGTATAAATGTATATGATAAAGTGAAGGATCTTTCCAGTAAGTCCGACTTCAAAAATGCATTACGATAGATTTGTGGAAACTTATAGCCAAGTCAATTATGAATTTAATTTAAAAACATATATTCTATGGGTCAAAATGGTAAATTTTGTATATTTCTGGGATAGTTTTGAAGAAATTAAATTAAATAGGAGAGTAGATACGAAAAATTGCTGTTTCCGCGAAGTTACGCCAAGTTAACGTGATTTAAAATTTCTAATGAAACTGTGGATGCCTTTGTAACTGTAACCTTTGTAAAAAAAAAGATTTAATTGTTAGGTGAGATAGATATATGTATGTGTCAATAAAACAAATATCATGGTATATCTATTTTTTTGAAAAACCTAGTGTAAAGTTTATAAATGTTAAACAATTGGAAAAGAATGTAAAAAAAAAGTCCTTTTTCGTCGAAACTACTCATGATAAAGTACCGTTTTAAATTATACATATTTTCGATAGTGCATGTGTCGATACACATTTTGTCATTAGATCTACCTTATGTAGGTATGAACTTTTGCGTTTAAAAAAAAACAGCACACCCTATAAGTATTTATATGTATCCACATAAAAATGGTTTAATAAAAAAAAATTATTCACCAAGAAATTTTTTTTTTCATTTTAAATATTTGATATTGCTTCATGTTACACACGATTAAATGAAATAAATATATGCATACAGACGAATTAAAATGCAAATAAAACTCAAAAACACAAAGCAATAAAAAAGCCTAAAATAAATAAATTGGTAAACATTGTACATAGAGTGAAACCATATGTAAACATATACATAGAGAGAGAGAGAAGCATATTATGAAATTGAAGGTGTTTTTGTTTATTTATTCTTTCAATTAAATATCATTCCCCTAAAAAACGAAAATTTCTTTTGATGCTTAAAGTGTGATTTTCATTTGATGAATGTTTTTTTATGAAATTGAATGAAAAAAAAAAACATAAATGAAAGAAGTCTTTGAATACATATCCCACATTAAATAAAATGGATACAGATTTATGAAAATTTGTTTCCTTTTGTAGATATAGAATTGAAACGGAATTTATTATAGTATATTGGTGCTTTAGTGGGTTGAGTATCAATTTGTCATCTATACATACATGTTGAAAGTTGTAAGTTGAAACCATTATGGACTAAATGTGATTATATATTTATTATTTTTTAGATATTGAGTAAGGTAAATCATACTATTTAGGTTAAATTGTTTGTTTCTTAGCTCTATTTCTTTTGCTGCACATGGAGTATCAATTTAAAAATATTTAAAGTGGAATCCTAACCACCCGCTTCTTAAGTCAAATAACAACCGAATAAATAATCCAATTGTATTATGGGAATTGGAATTTTTTTTATCCAACATACATACATACATATGATTCACTGGATTTACAACAACTGATTATGGACACCTCAACTATTATAATTTTTCATATGCGTACAGAAACTGTCACTTCTCTGACGTAATCGAATAACAAAAAAAGCAAAATTGAAAAAAAAAAATACAAAAAAAGCTTCCAAATTTTTTTTTTAAAGATAATAATAGAAAAAAACTATTTCCACAAACTTATGAAAATTTTCTATGAATTATGGCCCAACTTCAACAGAAGAAATAATAATATATCCCGACATTGTACGGAATAGAAGGTATATCCCTCTTCCTATATATATATATATACATATAAAGAAAGCGACAGATAATTTATGGCATATAGTCACACTAACATAACGGTATCTCCCGTATTAATCGTATATCATTTTTCCTGCGTTCTGGCTCGAATTATATAAAAGAAAAGTTTTCCGTCGTGTTTTAAAACCATATAAATCTGTATAAACAATTAAAATTGGTTTCTAAATCACAATTTTCGCTAGTTTATTATCATCTGTATTGCGATGCTGCTGTGCCTTTTTTTCCCCAAGTGTTTTAAACTTTTGGAATTTATACAATGCTGGTGAATGGGAAAGTTTGTTCTCTATTATAGCGTGAAAAATTACTTTCAGTACTATAATATAATAGTATTGTGTTTTATATAATATAAAACATTATATGAGCGTTATATTATTTCTAACTTATATTACACATAAATAAATATATTTTACTATAGTATAGGTAAAATGGTACATATATGGCGCTATATATTTATTAGCATTTAATAATTAAAATAAATTGCATTAACTTTTTTATTATTAATTGTAGTTAGATACGGTTGCACTGTAGTATGCTGAAATTAAGTGAAATTCTATACAAATCACTTGAAATGTTCACAAATTAATAAAAAACGTTAAAATTATTTTTATTATTATTAATTATCAGGTCAAATTTATAGAATTCTAGAATTGTAGAAAACATTTTGTTCATTTTTTCCCAATTTTCCGAGATCATTGTTCGGGGAACTTTTTTCTCCCAGCAAGGATTCAATTTCTTGTATTTAATTCGTTAATTATAATGTGCATAATTACATTTAAAAAAAAAAAATAGGTGCCTATGAATAAACATTACTGGGTAAATATTCTTAGTTAAAAAAATTTAAGAAAACAATAGATATTCATATATTCTGTTCATCCTCTAATAAATACAATAATTAACTGCCTTTAAGCACAATTGAAAAGTTCCAAATAAAACCATGAATATCGTCGACGAATTACAGAAAATTGATGTCTTGAATATTCTAATGAGTCACAAGTTTCAAGAACACTTTATAAACTTTGTTTAACTTTTTAATTAAGACGCCGCTTTCAAAATCTCGGAATTTTGGAAAATGATTAATTCATTGATTACCTCCTGCACCTGTCACTAATCCATTTCTCATTGAATAATTTCCAAAACATTTTCTTGTATAGGTATAATTGAAAATATTTCATAACATCTTTGATTGATATCAAGTGATTCTAATGCTATTCTAGAGTATTTACTTATAAGGTAATTAATAACGTACGTTTTAATTATACTTTCAACGCTGAAAGAAACTTCATTGCCTCTTTTCTATATCAATTAAATTAAACTCATTCTGTCAGTCATCTGGCTTAGCCGGATGTTAAGAATTAAACAGCAACGTACTCAAGGGTATGTAAAGCAGTAATTTTACTCTCTTTATTTTAAGTATGCCAACTTTCAAGTGCATATCTAAATCTCCCTAATTGAATTTAATCAAATCTTACAAAATGTCTTTAACCATTTAACTTGAGAACTATTGATTTATTTTATTATTTTGCATTTAAGAAAACAAAGTTAAAAATTGATTAAAATATTTAATTTTTTTATACCTAGAGATTTGTTTTTTTTTTAGTAGTTAGTTTCAACAAACCAGAATTGCATAATATGTCGAGGATCGTATTATACAGATAAAAATGTGTATCAACAACAATTATTTTATATGAGACTTTAAAAAAAATAATACAATTTTCATTAGTTATTCGAACAAGCTAAGACAAGAAACGTGAATATATTACAAAACTAAATTTTTGGAAATTTTTTTTTTATAAAAATAATGATTCATTTCTGGTATATGTATAAGGTAAATTCTCCATCAACGTATATTACAAATCTGATCTCTACATTCTTCACCATCACTGAATTAACAAATTTCATGACCAAAGTCAAACGACTTCTTTACTATACTATACATCTGTACAATTACTCTGTTTACTATATAGTTTGGTCATAAAGACACAATTTACTTAATTCTCTAATTTACGGTAATAGTTGCTAATGAAATAAAAGGCGTATATCCAGCCATATTTTATCATAATATGTAAAAGCAAGTGTACCAAACTTAATTCAACCTTTACGGTCTTATCCACAAGGCATACCTACAACCATTTCTGTTAGTTTTCCGCCATGGAAATTTTGGTTTTTCCTATCTAATAAAACCTTCCTTGAACATTTAGACAAGACCAAGTGACATTATACCACTATACACATATAAATTACCAATTAACCTTTTTGTCTTTGCTCTAACTTTATTTCAATTTATTGCACGGTCAGAAAACCACACCCCAAATAATGTTTAAACATAACCGAACCTGAGAAAGTTTATGGCATTTTTAAATTAATTACGTCAGAATCTCTTTGTATATTTCGTAAATTTTATGAATTAAATATATTCATTGCGATTATTTATTATTCTTTCCAACACGTTTTCTGAAAATGTGGAAAATAATAGCTTTACTTTGTTTGTTGGAATAATTCTGCAATATATTAAATTTTTATATTTTACCAGTTTACCGGTTTACCGGTTTACTCGAGACCATTACCATTTCAATGCTGCAATAGCATCTACCCGCTATACTACATACCAGTGTAGGTAGATGAGATAATCTATATAAAAACAAAAATTCCTTTTGTTCCATTAAGAAGAAAAAAAAAACTCAGAAATCGCTTAATTAAAAAAATGAATAAATTGTTGCTAGATCTTGTCATGATAATTTTTAATCGTATACTTAAGAACATTGGTGTAAATTAAGTTTCGCAAAGGGGATGAATTTTTTTTTTCCTGAAAATTACAAGTAGGTATAATACATGAGGAAGAAATATATTTTGGTTAAGGCAAAAATGTAATATTAAAACCAGAAGAAAAGTCCTTAATTGGGTTTGTTAATTCATATTAAAGTCGGGCATACGAAATGTTATGTAAAACATGACAATTGAAATTATACTGCATTAGATACATTAACGCAAGAATTTAATGTTTCTAAGTACCAACCTGAAAGTAACGAAATGATATATTAAAGTAAAAAAAGACAAACGTTAAACGAAAATTAGAAATTGAAACTAAAATAATTTTAAATAGATATTAGTAGGTTAAATGCGCCTAATTAATTTTTAGCTGAATTATTTTGTTTAGCAGAGAAAAAAAAATATCTCTATATAGCCTTATAGGAACTAATTATAAAGAGACCATTAATCGACGAAAAAAGGTTTTTGAAGGATCAAAGAAAATGTATCATATAAGACTATTTTAAAGAATAAGAATAGGAAATTATTTCTTTTAGGTACAGGTAACATAGTTAAAGACAAAGAACAAAATGAAACTTAAAGGACTCTTTAAAAATTCTAGAATTCCTATTGGTTGACCATTTATGGTTTCTTTTTCCTTTCATGTGGCAACTTTAATTGCGGTATATCAATAGAAATGAATTAGATTTAAATCAATCTAATGGCAGTTACCTAAATAAAGAAAAAGGGACAAAACCAAACTGAAATTCCTTACAGTATATGTCGTCGTTTTTATCATTTTACATCGCCCATCTTATCTTGAACACTATAGATAAATTAAGGACATAAATTTGGGAAATGTCCAAGATTTTCCATTAATTCAACTTAAATTGGCCATTTTATATCAACAAAAAACGATGTAAACACAGGGTAAGAAAGAAAAAAAAAAAAAAAAGAAAAAAAACTATGTCATTACACATTGCTGTGTGATTGTGTATGTGTGTGTGTGTAATGTCTATACACGTTAATGACAGACACTTGAAAACATGTAAATATTTGCCACTCGTCATCTACAGTATTGTTTCGTGACATGGAATAATAAATCCTCCTGCATTGTTATCATAATTTTGCTTTTATTTGTCATTTTTATTTACTCATTTCAACCTAGGGAACAATTCTATTATATATACAGAACTCACGTTTATGTTTGCTTCCTGGGCTGTATATAAAAATTACTTATTAATGCGTCCGCATTGTACACTTCACATTAATATTAATCATTTTGATATTTCTATTTAATAATGCAAAGGATTTTATCAATTTATAGTTGAATCACCCGAAAAACTTTCTATACATCACTTGCTTTCACCTTTGGGAAGGGCTATAGTATAGTTCCTATATAGTAAGTTGCTCTACAAGTCAGTCAATTTGCTAGATTTGATTAATTGAGTTTGAGTAGATAAACCAAATCGTAAGGACAATATTGGATGTATATACCGAGGCCAAGGATATTTTTCAATTATACCATACATATATGTACGTAGGTACATATGTATATTATGTATAGGTATTATATTACCACCAATAATTGAACTAAATCTTATACACAATTGATATCACTATTCAAGTATAATGAGGTCATATAGCATATAAGTATGTACATTAGATATGCAAAGCTTTGTGGGAGGAAATGTGCAAAAAAAAATTTATTATGCAATAGACACAGAAAATTGATAGTTGAGAATGAAAAATTTCTTCAATTAAGTATGACACAACAAGCAAAATTGTGTACCTCCTCTTATGTATGTATATAAAAACCAAATTTATTTCCAAACGAATATTAAAATCGCTATGAAACTTGAAAATCAAGACATTACGGAGAAAGCAACATTATAGGTGCCTATACTATACTTATATAGGCACCTACACATTTATTACAACTCAAACATTATGACGTCATAAAAATTATGAGTTTTTATGAAAGCAAATTTGCGGAAAATGAAATAAGAGACAGTGGAAAAGGTAACAATTGTTCTAAACGATGCTATGGGAAAAGGGAAAAAGAAGATGTAAATGTCAGAATAAAAAGTTATTTTAAATCATGGAAAATTCTAAAGAATAAAATTGACAATGAATTGTGACTTAATACATTAAATTAGAGATGTCGTCTCTTAAATTTATAATTGACTTAAAATTGGTCTGTATTGTTTTTTTAATTTGTTAGTCTGTTGATCTCTTCTTGGTCTCTTAAAATTTGTTTTTCGTTTCTTCAACACTGCTATGATATATTCTCAATTGATATTCGAATTTCGAATTCAACTAATCAAATTGAATTCCATAACTCATCATTATCTTATCAATTGACTGAAATCAAAAGTACCTTCATCCACCTCAATGTTATTAAGATAATTAGATAGATAACATAACTTATGATCAATATATTATTAGTTTATGTCCCAGATGTTATTGTTGAATTTGGAGAATTAGTTAATCAACTCTATGTACTGTACAGTATACATATACCTATTAGTCTATTGACTACAAAAACAGATTAGACAAAAAATTTTAAAAAAAGATTTGTATTTGTATGTAATGTACCCGGTACCCCTACCTATATTTTATTTTATTTTATCTATACTGCCTAGAATAACTACATATTTTAATAAACCTAAAAAATGCACAATATTTTTTCACGATTTTCAAATCAATAAAAAATTTAATTTAAAGCATTTTGCAATATTTTACACGAACTTAAATTTATGATAAATTCTATACCTAAATTTTTATATTTTCAAAAGGTTTTAATTACATTTTTGCATTATTTTCCTATATAAAATACAAATTAATGTTTTTCCAATTCTCCCCTATTTCATTTAATTAGGGCAGGTTTGTATTATACATTTATACATTTCATTTTGAAAGTTATCTGGAGTTGATTGATGAACGTATGTTTTTGATATATATATATATATATATATATATATATATGTGGTGGTATAAAATAAATAGGAGAGGAAAGGGCATATTATAAAACGAATTTTCCAAAAACTAAACTTTTGACAAAATTATTGTGTTCTTTGTTTAATGTAAAAGTAAGAAGAAAAGATTTTAATGATTATAGGACAAAAATTCCCGTACTAAATCAAGGAATTTTGTGAAACTTTCTGAGAGTGTCATAAAATCAAAGTACACATCTAAGACAGAATTACCTTCAAATGGCCCCCATATTAAATAGTTACAATTATTGGAGGTTTTTAGATAAATGTTATTTTGATCCTTTGCATGCAATTGACGTATTTGCAGGACGTTTTAAATGGGCGAAATTCTCAATGATATGTACCTACCTAAATTGATTTCGAAATTAATATACATATATGTATATACCTTATATAAGGAATGTTTTAATTTCCCCGATCTCTCTTATAGCGAAGTACTTGTACTCAATTATTTTACCATACAAACAAATCGAAAATAAGCAAACTCTCTTAATTGGTATAACTCTAATTAAATTAATTGGTAATATGTATATTGAATAAGTAAGGGTGATAGTTAATTGTTTGCAAATTTCACAACATTTTCTAAGTACTAAGGTATATAGTTATTATAAGGTTACATTAGTAAGTGAAATTTAAATATGTAATTAAAATATTTTATTAGTTTTTGCAATAAGTGAACTTAAATAACAAAAGCTCAAAAATAAGACATCACAACATATTTCAAAAGTATTTTTGTACAAAAATTTTAACTAATCAGTCATTTTCGAAGTTTCATTTGATGCGTTTATGGAAAATTCAATATTTTTGAATCTATATACATTATATGAATATTTTTAGATTTCTTCTTAACTTTTTTGATTGAAATCGGAAATTAAATAAAAAAGTCATCTCCAAAAATTTTGTTTCCTCTGTTTTTTTTGTTTTATTTCTTTTAAATCGTTCATAAACTATGATCGCATACAACTAAAAGATCCACGAATTTAACGGATTTAAAAATATATTCGAAACACCCTATATGTAATTTTAAAAAGGCATAGATTTAATAGTTATTATGTACAGAGACTTCAATTTGTACCGTCAAAATTACGGTTAAAATTATAGAAAATAACAATTATTTTTAATTTCCGTTTTTATTCGCAAAAAAACTGTTATACGATTTAATGGTTGTTGTTGTTTTTTTTTTTAATGTATATTGAAATAATTTTCAATTTTTCCCCATAAAATGTTCGTGACTTTTATTGTTGGCTTTTCATTTGGAAGAACTAAATAATGCACTTAAAAATACAGTTTTACGTTTATTGAGCTATAAAATAAATGAAATATTTTTAAAAAAACATCGAGTGGCAAACCATAGCGGTGTGGTGTGCGGATAGCTATAGAACAATAGTATATAATAGTAAATAGGTTTTACTAGCTAAATTTAGTATTTGCAAAAACTATAAATAAACACACTTCTAACGATTGTGTTCATTTTATAGACAAAATTATTTCATTTCCAATCTAAGCTTTTACCTAAAGGCCTAGGCTTTAAAACGGCACGAACATTCAAGAAGTTCCGAAAACCCCAATGTATGGTGAATACTATATAATATAGAAGAAAGATATATGTACGTATATTATTATGGGGCCCGTCTGTAGGTGGGCGCATGGTGTCAGTATATCCCTCTGTATACAATACACACAACATACAGTCTATATTGTATCCATATAATACTCACTGATGAAGTTTCGTGATTTTCATATGTTGCGTGTTGTAAAGAAATTATTACGGTGTTGGGGTTAATGAAAGACTTGAAAGCAATGGGGGTATATTTGAAACTATAATTACATTTTTTTTTTAAATAGCCATTGAGAGAAAGAGAGCTTTTGCTCTGACTAATTTCATTTTTTTTCTTCTTTTTTTTAGGTATTGCACGCAGTGTTCGTCATAAATTTTGTTGTCATAAATTTTATATAATGTGTTTGAAAATCCTTATCAATACGTTAAATGGTTGTTCCCTAAGCACCTATAAAACGTTTTAATATAGACCTTCATTTTATTTTCCAACTAACTTCACAGATTTCCAAACAACCAGCAGTGAGCATAACATTAATTGCTATTTGCGGAAAATGTTTTTCGTGGAAATGGGTTATATTATGCGTATATATATCTGTATATATATACATATCTATATATTAGAAACAAAACAAGCCATTCGACGTAGAGGTGGATGTTATTGCTTTTTGGTAGTGACAAAGGCAGAATTTAAGGAAAATTAATTACTTTGCGGTTGAAAGTCTCACTTGAAAAGGTTAAATTGATGATTATATAGGTATGATGCTGAGTTAGGGAAATAAATTTTCCAGAATTCAATCAACAATGCAATAAACGGTTATCTGTTGAAACTCTAATGTGAAAAGATTAATTGTAAAAAGGAGTATTTAGAAGTGAACAAATTTCTAAATTAAAGTACTGTACATTATTTTGGTTCTATACAAAATATTTTTGGGGTGTACCGTTCAATGTTCATTAAGAGTTAAGAAAAATTCAAAGAAAAAAAAATGAGAAAATTAATAATTAAAATTTTTATTTTAATAATTAAATAATTTAAATTTTTCAAAAATAAACTAAATTTTACAGATAAATAATCTATAATTTTAAAGCATTATTAAATAGGTATTGCAAAATAAATATCGAAAACAAATTTCAAATAAAAATATGTTGCTTCATTTCATTATAAAAAAATTCCACAAAACATTTAAAATTGGATAATTCAAGTATTTTTGTTATTTTTTTTTTTTTTGATGGATGGACACATAAAAGAGATAAATGTGTTTGATGAATAAAAGAAATAAATTCAAAAACGATTTGCAAATATTTTGGGTAAGCGAAATTTTAATGGTTGTGACCGACTCATATTTCGGCTCTATTAGAACATAACATAATCAAATGTTGTTTTTCTATCAGTTAAACTAAGAGGAAACATTTCAGACAAATTGAGATGCTTTAGGCACTTTATACCCAAAAAGTACCCAAAGTTTTCTTTGATAGAGAAGCATACATAAAATTACATATTTTTAATCAAGATAATTAATTAACTTAACTAAGCAGCAGGTAATCAAATAATAAACACATTTTACTATTCAATTTTACTTAATTGCTATATCTCTATTGTTTGTTTTAGAAACTTACAGCAATTTCTCTATATCCCTACATGTTGACTATACATATATACATATACATATATGTACCTACATATATATCAAATTACATCATGTTTACCACCTGAATTTAATTGCTACAAAGTATCGTCTTAAATTACCTGAGCTACTACATATCAATTTCGCTTTCTTATGTGCATAATAATTTTTTGTAAGACGTCGCTTATTCACATACCCCACAAACACACACACACACACATACATTATACAACACTTAAGCATGTATGTTTTGTATAGATAATATTCCTATATATAGGAAGCTTTTATGCCAAGACGCTTTTGTTACAACGTAAATATAAAGTTTTTGGCATGGTTAATTTCGCATGCTGGCACAAACACAATAAACGCTTACCTTATACCTTAGCGGTTTAGATATTATACAAAAGGCAATATGCTCTTCCAGCTTATTCTATAAGGCTAAAGTGTAAAATATATAAAGCAACAATGCCATTACCCATCATCTTGAGATACTCGGTTTTAGAAAGATATAAATTTTAAGCTTCGCCGAGAAAGTTATATTGTATAATTGTTTTACAAAGCTACAGTAATTTGAAAATCCTCAGCGTTTTGGGAAAGGTTGCTTTTGAATTAAAAAACAATTAAGCTGGTGATGTTTCGATGTAAACGGAGGGTTCAATATTGTTTGCATTAATTAATCTTCCACTTTTACAAAATCAAACAGTTCCCCGCGTAGACTTAAAGTAATTATTTTGGAAAGGTGGAAACTTTGAAGTGGTGAATCAAAATTTATAAAATATTAAAATGGTTGTAAGAGAGTGCTGTTCTTTATTTATTTTTCTTTTCTTTTGCCAGCAAAAAAAAATCTATCCATATTTTACCAATACATATAATATAGCAGATAGTATACCTATACCCACCACCCTCCCCTGAATTTAGGCCACTTAGAATGTCTATCGATATTTTTATAGTACAAATAAGTAGCGATACATTCAAACACAAAAATGACTGAATAAACCCTTCAATTTGTCGTTTTCAATTTATCAAAAAATAATTTGTCGCGTTCAATTTGTCGCTCTTTATCCAAAAACCCTAATTTGCCAAAGCTTCAATCTGTCACAACTTCAATATTTCTTATATTATATTTTATGTCTTTCATAAATATTTGGATAAAAGGAATAACTCTGTTCTTAAATTGTTTACCAAAAAAAAAAAAAGAAAAGGAAAATATAACTAGAAAAATGTCCGCACACGTAATTTATTTACTCTATTGAAAAATTATAATAAACAATAGCTTAAAAGGAAATAGCTGATAAGTTAACAGTTTTTATAAGAAATAATATTCTGAATTTAAGTAAGTACTTTATAATAAAAATTGTATTTTTCAGGTGAAATAGTCCATAATACAATTCATACTAATTTAGGCATTTAGGCAAAAGTTTAAAAATATTTATTCGTGTTGATACTTATACAACAACATTAGAAAACGAATAATTTTGTAAATGTTAATTAAAATAACAAAATTGCGGCTATTTATTTTTTTTTTTTTTTATGTAAACATTTTTATAACCAAAAATATTTGGTTGTGGTCACATCTCGACTTACTATATACTCCTACAATTTAAAACAGTAAAATATTCGTTATACTAATAAATCAAATAAATTACTACTAAACACGGAAACCAATGTTCAAACAAGGAACAACATGAAAAATAATAACAAGCACTTATGCTAATGTTATAGTCGACAAAGCTTTTCAGAGGGAGACTTTTATGTGTATCGCTTTTGACCAACATCATCGAATACTATGTTGGAATTGGAAGTGTGTAATATGTATCGTTGTGTATATTATACCTTTTAACTACATTAAATTTATTTTCAGAAAAAAATGAATCCGAAAAAAAAATGTAATAACAATAAAGAAAATAATAATTCTGCATTTAAAAGACATTGATACATACTGGCACCAGAGCTTTATTGGCCCTAGGAGAATTGTTTTAAAATACCATAACACTTGATTTCGGTCATAAAGTTATACAAAGAACAAACTTGTTACAAATGACCAGACCTTATATTTACATATTTTATATTGTGTGCATTATCCATTCTTCTATAAAATGAAAGAAAATTTGATCCAATAGGTTCCCATTAAACTTTTTATCATTACATTTACATAGAGCGAACATGTTATTTGAATAACTTGGTCGACTAGGTTTTCTGTTCATCGACATATTATTATTAAAATCTCTAATCTCGTTTTTAAGGCCAAGTTTACGGTTTCATCCGAAATGACATAATCTATTCAAGATTGAATTGATTAATAATTTAATATCCAAAATTTTATTTCAGTATTATTTATTGATATTAAATAAAAATAAACTGAATTTATTTGAAAAAACGTAAGAATGATATCGCCAAAACTCGTATAAAGGAAAAGCGTTTTCTTAGAATCATATATGTATATCAAACAAATTACTATTAGCACATTTTATTTTTTCGTTTTAATTGGATGAGATTGGATTAGTCACGGAAAAATTGAAAATAAAATTCTTTAAAAATACTTTAATCGGATAATAAATTAATCAATTTTTATAATCCGTATTGGTTATCGAAAAATTTTCAACGATATCAATACTTTTCTATTCAACGATACTCAAATATAAACCCATATCTGGAACAAAAGGGGACACAAGTTAAATGTGTGTTAAATAAAATATCGAAAGGATAATACATGTAGATGGTATATATATAGGAGTATATCATCCTATGATTTCGGACATTTTCTATTTTGAATCTTTCCACCCACCCCTATTATACATTTATGTAAGTATGTGTAGGTACATTATTATGTACAGTGTACTAAAGTTTATTTATAATGTATATAGACAATTTTCATAGACTACGTACATATGTACATATGTATATTTCTGCAATTTTCCTAAAATACAATTGAATATTTTATTACCATTATGTATGCTCAATTTTTTGGACTAAATTTATGTATGCTTTGTATCTCCTTGTATATGTAGGTATATAGATATAGGCTCTAGGATCGCATACAACGCTTATTATGCTTATAACAGAACACCGAAAATTGCCCATCATTAAATTACTTTTTACCCCCTTAATCTTATTAAAACTGAGAATAATTGAATAACGTTCGATTATGGCATTACACTCGCCGTACCTATATCCATGTTATATAGGAAATCTCTTGAGAATGATTGTACACCATAATGGTAATTGGAAACGATATACTGGTAGTTATTGATTATTTGGTTAGACATATATTTCTAGCACATATTGGAAGCAAAATCTGGCTAGGATATGTTGTTGCTACATATTATATGATGATACTGATGGGGTTTTCCAAGCTACATATCTATCTATAGGTGGGGTATATTCCTATATCTCCTCCTTCTCGATTTATATGTAACTCCGTTATACTCGTGGGATTGAAAATTGTTTGAATTTGCAACATGTCGTAAAACACATACGTACAAACACACTCCTTCTGATAGCAAGCATATTGAATGATATTTTTTTTTTTTTGTGTCGAACGAAAAAGGACAAGATAATGTTTGCTGTTAATGACACTTATACACATCATTCACAAAGATTCTTAAACGGTAGTTTACTATCTAATAGCGCTTGAGATAGAAGTGCTAGATATGTCTCTATTATCTATATTTTACGGCGAATTGCGTTCAATAGCTCTATAGACATATTGTAGGTTAAGATTGAAGATTGGGGTGAAGCACTTTGGCACTCTTTATGTTTATTATTATAACAAAGCATAAATAGCTTTTGGATTTCAAGAACACAGACACAAATGTTAGAG